>JAHRHZ010000100.1:1716495-1732152 GCA_024137785.1 Ginglymostoma cirratum
CTGTGAGGGGAAGTGTCTGGAACTGAGAGGGGGAATATGTCTGGAGCTGTGAGGGGTCGGTGTCTGGAGCTGTGAGGGGGATACCATAAACTTTAATTTTAACTTTCATTTGAACACACTTATACTTACAAAAAATGCTTACTCTTCCTTTGCCATGTTCAGACCATCTCTGACTGCCTATGTGCCGTTGTGCTGGTGAATGATTCTCTCCTTCTCAGCTCCTTTACTTTTTCACCCATACTCTCATTGCCCTCTCTTCGCTTTTAAATATGACTGTTCAAACTCGTGGCTCCTTCTCATCCAGCCCCTTCCAGTTTCTCCTGCAGGAGTTCCATAGACAATTGTTCACCTTGATCACATTTTCAGTCTGTCAGCTGACCTATTTAGTGCTAAGTTTGTTCTCTCTGAGCCCGTTTGTGTTAGAATTGGATCTTTATCCCTAGATTCAGCACAGCCGCTCTTTCAGGAAGCAATGGGCAGCAGACTGCGGCTGCTACGATTACAAATTAACAAAATAAACCCGAGGCTTTAACTTTCGACAAAACAGTTTATTGGTTTTGTTTGACACTGCACAATTACAGCAGGAAAAGTCAAACTGCAGAGAGCACGATCAGTCATTCACCAAAAATAACAGTGGTGTCCTGTGAAGGTTGTGTAATTAATGACTAACACTGTGCTTTATTAACTCTCCTCAAATCCCATTTTCCTGACATGTGTGCTCACTGATCTACCTTTACTTCAGGCCAAGCAACACCTTGATTATTAAATTCACACCCTTGTTTGTCGGGCAACCCTCTCCCCTCATTGCATCTATGTCTTATTGTCTGGCAGCATAACTGTCCAAACTATCTGCACTCCCCTGACGTGCTGTGTTCTCGATTTTCTTCACTCTGCCATTGGTATCCAGCTCTCTACACCTTAAAATATCGACCCTCCCCCCACTGACCACCCCCCCACCCGCCGAACCTGAGAATGTCTACCCAACTCTCCTCTTCAAAGACTAAAATTCTTGTTCAAGGTTTCGGTCACCAGACTGAATACCTCCTCCTGACACACCCTTTCATGATATTTTACTTGATTAAGGGTGCCATATAAAGGCAAGTTGTTGTAGCCATCAATGAAACCATCAATGTCCAGAACAGGGGAATGTAATAAAAGGCATACGATAATGTTGGAGCTGATAACACCAATAAAATGATGGGAAATTAGTAAATCCCACTGAATTAAAAAATTGAAGCCCCCTCAGGAGGAAGCTGATAGATTAATTAATTAATGGTACAATAGCCAAGAGTGATTAAGTGGATCGACCAGGGTGAATGAATTAATACAGCGGTAAACATGAATAAATTAATGCGGCAGTAGGCATCATTGGATTAATGGCTCAGTCAGCATGAATGAACTAATGGAGTAAGGAGTTGATTAAAGTTCTGGAGCAGTAGGCACACCAAATCAATTAGGGGCACACCAAAAATAAATATTGAGTGAGCAGGTACCATTGAAATGCTGAATTCACGATGCAGCAGGCACGCTAAACAAATCAAAAAGGTGGTATTGCTGTGGGTACCAACAGAATCATAGGGACATAGAGCAGCGAAGAGGTCTTTAAGCCGATTAGCAAGATGGTGGAGTAGGACACTCCTGGTGCCATTAAAAGTCAGCCATTGTAAAAGCTTTTCACTGTACTCCTATACTCCCCTATTGTAGTACAAGTGACAATAAAGGATATTCCATTCTATTGAGCCTGTGCTGACCTATCTACATAAACCCCACTTTCCAACACTTGGCTCACAGCCTTGAATGTTATGACATTTCAAGTGCTTGTCCACTTACTTATTAAAGGTTGTGAGGTTTCCTGTTTAGCAGCCTTCACAGACAGTGCATTCCAGATTCCCACCACCCTCTGGGTGAAAAGGTTTTTCCTCAAATTCCCTTTAAGCTTTCTTCCCTTGACCTTATTTTCCCTTCTAACTTATGCTCCCTTGTTACTAACTCCTCAAATGAGGGGAACAGCTGCCTCCTATCCACCTTGTCTGTGCCCCTCATAATCTTGCATCCCTCAATGTGTTCCCCCCCCCCACAGCCTTTTCTGCCCCAAAGTAAACAACCAAGCTTATCCAGCCTCTCTCCATAGCTCAAATGCTCCACCCCAGGCAACATCCTGATGAATCTCCTTTGCATCCCTTCCAGTACAATGTCCTGTTGAAGTCGCCTGTGTAACGGATAATAAAGAAAGTGCATCAGTGAATTAGTGGGCACACTCAAATCAATATTAAATGAAGTAGGCACACAGGAAAAGATAAGTGTCAATATTTACAAAAGCGTAGCACGTGAATTTGTGAGTTCAGAACTTTGCTGGGTTTTGAACAACTGTATCCATGCTCACAAGTTACAATCACACATAAAACAGTTAGAAGAAATGAGGTTAATGAGCTAAGCAGAAGTTAGTTCTTCCACACGAGAAGCAATGAGTAACTTGTTCTTCTGGCTAGGTGTTTCAAAATAATTCCCCTTGCCACTATTCTAACCCCTCTGATTGCATTTGGCCTGTGTAACAACCTAGAGAGAGAATAAAGAAAAAGGAACAGAGATACTTTAGAAACAGGATTCCTTCAAGTACAGTCATACTTTATGGAAGGAAGCGCTGTGAGGGCCTTTGGTGTGGTGGGAATGGCTAAGGTAGTTTTCAGAAGATATCCTGTTTAAGTCAAACAAAAAAGACACATTGCTGTTGAATAATGTAGTCTGTTCAATATTTTGCTTTGCTGTGCTTGTAGGTTGTTCTAACTGCATTATGTAAAACTGATCACCAAAGTTGTTCCATATATTTCAATTAAAGCATCTTTGAACCAAGTCTAGGCTCATCTCGTGTTAAGTATTCCTACCCTCAAAGTGAGTGAAGAATTGCACACGCACAAAGTAATGCTACCTTCCCATTCCCGGGTTAGCCTATCTTACAAGCATATAAAAGATTGAGTGAGTCAACTCACATAAGACAAACAGATGTCTTCGGGGAATGGCAGATGCCACTGAATCTGAAGCATGATACATGAGAGATACAAATTTGTAACAGTGTGCAGAAGCCGAAGAAAGCTGAAAAAGATTGCTTTCTGCTGAGAAAACCTGGCTTAGTCAAACAAAGCCCTACTCCTAATAATTAACATGAGTTGGTGCATTCCACTACAGCTGTTTAATGTTATATAGGTGATACAGGACTGAAGTAATTGCCAGAAATGGGACTTTATCACCAGCTGCAGCATGCTGGGTTGATGGTTCAGATGTGTTAAATTTATTGTGCACTGGATGATTTAACAGATAAAATTCAAGGTTATCGAATTCAAATTCTGAGCCCATTCAAGACGTGAATGTTATGTTTCTGTTTGAGTGCCATTATAGTTAGAAACCTCTCAATATACAAGCACCAACAGGTTCAAAAGGTGTCATTTGTAACGTTTTACAGTGATGTTTTTGCTTGGGAAAGACCTGCACTGTATTCTCCACTTCCTTGTAAAATGTGTTTTAATACCATAAGAATATGTTCCATGAAAAATTGAAAAGGTTCTGTGATTGTATTTGTTAAAAGTATGCATGACTTTATTGCTTCAGACTTTATTTTTCATTGGTAAAGAGAATGTGACAGAATAAGGGTGTAGCTTCTGTGGTTATTTTGGCCTGACGGGTCCCTCTGATTTCCATCTTTTTAGATTGTTCTTTACCTTCTGGTGTGTCAGTGAGATTCATGAAAAACCTGAAATAATGTAGCACAGGAGGCAGCAAATTGATCTAACATGCCTGTGTCTTGAGGTTCTGTTGTGCTACAGAGTCATAGAGTCATACAGCGCAGAAACAGGTACTTCAGTCCAACTCATTTGTGCCGACCAGGCATCCCAGTCTGACCTAGTCCCATTTGCCAGCATTTGGCCTATCTCCATCTGAGCCCTTCCTATTCATATAACCATCCAGATGCCTTTTTAAATGTTGTAGTTGTACTCGTCTCTACCACTTCCACTGGCACCTCATCCCATATAGGCACCACCCTCTGCGTGAAAAAATTGCCTCTCAGGTCCTTTTTAAATCTTTTTCCTCTCACCTTAAACCTATGCCCCCTAGTTTTCAACTTCCCCATCCTGGGAAAATGACCTTGGCTATTCACCCTGTCCACATGCCTCATGATTTTTTAAACCTCTTTAAGGTCACTCCTCAGTCTCTGATGTTCCAGGGGAAAAAGTCTCAGACTGTTCAGCCTCTCCCTGTAGCTCAAACCCTCCAGTCCCAGCAACACCCTTGTAAATATTTTCTGCACCGTCTCAAGTTTAACAACATCTTTCCTCATAGAATCCCAACAAGCCATCCATTTGGCCCATCAAGTCGACACCAATCCTCTGAAGAGCAGCTCACCCAGACCCACCAACCTACCCTAACCCTGGAAATCTGCATTGCCCATGGCCAATCCACCTAACCTGCACATCTTTGGACTGTGGGAAGAAACTGGACCACCTGGAGGAAACCCAGATAGACACAGAGAATGTGCAAACTGCACACTGACAGTCACCCAAGGATGGAATCGAATCCAGGTCGCTGGTGCTGTGAGGTAGCAGTGCTAACCACTGAGCTATCATGCCACCTCCTATAGAATGGTGCCCAGAATTGTTTACAATATTCCAAAAATGGCCTCACCAGTGGCCTATACAGCCACCTGCACTCCCTAGGTCTCTTTATCCAGCAACACTCCCCAGGGCCCTACAATTACCTGTATACGTCCTGCCCAGGTATGCCTTACCAAAATGCAACATCAAACATTTATCTAAACTAAATTCCATCTGCCACTCCTCAGTCCATTGACCCATCTGATCAAGATCCCATTGTACTCTGAGCAAATTTTCTTCACTGTCCACTTACACCACCTATTTTGTTGTTATCTGCAATCTTACTAATCATACCTCCGGTGTTCACATCCATATTGTTGATATAAATGACATAAATTTATATAAATATAAATGAAAAGCAGTGGGCCCAGCACTGATCCTTGTGCACACCGCTGGTCACAGGCCTCCAGTCTGAAAAACAACCATCCACCACACTCTGTCTCCTTCCTTCAAGCCAATTTTGTATCCAATTGGTTAGCTCCCCCTGGATCCCATGTGGTCTAACCTTACGAATCAGCCTACTATGAAGAACATTTTGATGAAGTCCATGTAAACAACGTCTACCACACTTCATCAATCTTCTTTGTCACCTCCTAAAAGAACTCAGTTAAGTCAGTGAAACACAATTTCCCATGAACAAAGCCATTGTTGACTATCCCTAATCAGTTGTTGACTTTCCAAATACATGTAAATCCTGTCCTTCAGAACCCCCTCCAACTTACCCACCGCTGATGTCAGGCTCACCTGTCTATAGTTCCCAGGCAAGTCCTTACGGCCTTCCTTAAATAGTGGCGCCACGTTAGTCAACTCACAGTCCCCAACATCTGACCTGCGACTATCAATGATAAACATATCTCAGCAAGGAGCTCAGCAATCTCTTCCCTAGCTTCCCAAAAAGGTCTACGAAACACCTGATCAGGTGCTAGGGATTTAACTAGCATTATGTATTTCAAAGATAAAAGGTACTGCAGATGCTGGAGAATCCGAGATAACAAGCATGGGGCTGGATGAACACAGCAGGTCAAGCAGCATCATAGGAGCAGGAAAACTTGACGTTTCGGGCCTAAACCCTTCAAGATGTCCAGTACCTCCTCTTCTGTAATATGAACTCTTTTCAAGACATCACTATTTACTTTCCCAGGTTCTGTATCTTCCAAATCCTTCTTCACAGTAAATATTGACACAAAATATTTGTTTAGTATCTCGCCCATCTCCTGTAGTTCCACACATACACTGCCATGCTGATCTTTAAGGGGCCCTGTTCAGTCCCTAGTTACTCTTTTCCCCTTAATGTATTCATAGAATCTCTTTGGATTTTCCTTAACTCGCTTTGCCAAAGCAATCTCATGTCCCCTTTTTGCATTCCTGATTTCCATCTTAGGTATACTTCTTCTGCCCTTTTACTCCTGCAGGGCTGCAGTGATTCCAGCTGTCTATATCTGATATATATCTGTTTCCTTTTCTTGACCAGAACCTCAGTTTCTCTAGTCATCTAGCATTCCCTATACCTACCAACCATTGCCCTTCACATTAACAGGAAAACACTGTCTCTGAGCTCTCACTATCTCATTCTTAAAGGCCTTCCAGTTCCCATCTGTCCCTTTACATGCAACTAGCCTCCCCCAATCAACTTTTGAAAGTTCCAGTCTAATGTCGTATTGAGCTAACACTTTTTCCAAATCCCCTTCCCTCCCCTCACATCTCTGCAAACATTTCCTATTCGAGTCTCGACTGAATTCCTCATTCGGAATTACAATTAGATCTACCTTCACCACCCATTCAGGCAGCACATGTCAGGTCATTAAACATTCACTGCATATAAATACCTTATCTTGTATTTGTTCCTTTTCTCTATCACCTTAAATCCTACATCCTCTGGTTACTGAACCTTCTTCCATTAGAAACAGTTTCCCCTAAATTAATCTTTTGTAACTTTGAACACATTCATTTAATCTCTTCTGAACCTACATTGCTCTAATGACAACAGCCAAAGATTCTCCATTCGATCTAAATAACTAAAATCCTTCACCCAGGCACCATTCCAGTAAATCTCCTTTGCACCCTCTCCAACAATTTGACATCCTTTTTAAAGTCTGATTGCCAGAAATGGAATCAATACTCCACTAGTGATTTATAAAGCTTTTAACATAACTTTCTTGCTTTTGTACTGCATGTTTCTGTTTTAAGTTCAAAGATCTTGTCGACAACAACCTTCACAATTAATTCTTCCCCTTCAAAGTTAAGTGTACATAACCTTCCAGGTCTCTGTTCTCTGCATCTGGTTTAAAATTGTACCATTTAATTTGTTCAATCTGCGAAAGTGCATCATTTCACACTTCTCTGAGTTAAATTGCATGTCATTTTTCTACCCTTCTCAACACTCTGTCTATGTCCTCTTGAACACTATTATTATCTTCCTCTCTGTTTAACACGTCTCTTAGTTTTGTGTCATCTGCAAACTTTAAAATAATACCCTGCCTACCTAAGTTCAGGTCATTCATATTTATGTACAAACATTCAAATTGGGAGCATGAATGGACCATTTGACCCCAAGCTATCCAATAAGATCATGGCTATTCTGATTACTCCACGTCCACATTCCTGCCTACTGCTAAAAGATTTTCATCCTCCTGCTTATTAAGAATCTGTTTACCTATTATAAAAACCACGTAAATGTTCTATATCAAAAAGAACAGTGATTCTAATGCTGAGTCCTAGGAAAAGCTACTCTATACTTCCCCATCACCTACCCGCGCACCCCCACCCCCCCACCCCAGTGGAAAAATAACCATTCACTTTGTATTGCTTTCTGTTTTATTGTCCCTTAGCTAATTAACACTATCACTGTCACTTTAATCTCGTGGGTTTTAATTTTACTGATCAGTCTATATTGTGGCACTTCATCATGTATTTTGAAACCTCACATCTTTAAAATCAATCACACTGTCCTTGCCAACTCTCTCCTTTACTTCATCAAAGAGCTCAATCAAGTTAGTCAAACATAATTTACCATTAGCAAACCCAAGCTCATTTTTGTGAATTAACCCATACTTTTCCAAGTGCCATTTAATGCTGTCCTTGTTGGTCAGGCAATCAGAGTATGGTACGGAATCAAGCCAACAGCATAGGTTCAATCACCATACTGGCCATGGTTTCTCTTGAAAGCCCTGCCTCCTCCCCTTACCCTACACTTTTCATATGTTGCCCATTGAGGTATACATTCTCAATTCTCTCTCTCTCTGTTACGGATTGATATGCCTCTGGGCCTTGGTGGTCCACAACTAAATATCTTACTGCTTATGAAGGGGTTTTGTTGTCCCTTTTATGGTAACCACTTATCTAGTCTCACACTCTCTTTTCTTTACTTATTCTCTTTCTAATAATCACCTCAGCTTTCCATATTCGTTTTTTTTTCTCTGTTGCATCATCAAGCTTGCATTGTCTTAAACTTTATTTTTCTGTTCAATTTGCACCTCGATATGTTTTACCTTCAGGGAAAGGATGCTGTTTGCTTTCCCTTCAGGGAATTGCCTCTAATCCCATTGGCATTAATTTTGTGAAGAAGGATGGCACAGTGGCTCAGTGGTTAGCACTGCTGCCTCAAAGTACCAGGGACCCGGGGTTGATCCCAACCTTGGGTGCCTGTGTAGAGTTCGCAAGTTCTCCCCGTGTCTGTGTGGATTTCCTCCGGGTGCTCCAGTTCCCTCCCACAGTCCAAAGATGCGCAGGTTAGGTGGATTGGCCATGCTAAATTCCTCCATTGTGTCCAGGGATGTGTACAATAGGTGGATTAGCCATGATAAATCTGGGGTTATGGAAATAGAGTACGATTCTGGATGGGATGCTCTTCAGGCTGTTGATGCAAACTGGGTAGACTGAATGGCTTCTTTCCACACTATAAGGATTCTATGATTCTGTCACATGGGACATTGTGATACACCTCTTGAAAGCATATCAATTGCACATACCTCATTAACTATCTGTTTTACTTCATCAAAGAATCTGATTGACTGATTGACTGCAATTTTGATGCACGGGAGAAAGATTGATGCAGAAAAGGATAACTTTGATTCATGCTGGTCCAAAAAACAAGCAAAGAATTGTAAAGTCTACTAAAAGTTAATGTGCACTTCTGCCCAACATTGTTCCTGTATAGCATCAAAAACTCTCGCTCAGTCTCATTTCATTGCTGCCTGTTATACCACAGAGTTCGAAAGTAGCCAGGTGGGAGTTGCCTGTGTAAGTGGTATCTTGACCTCGCACGCAAAAAGGAAGCCCAAGTTACAACCTTGTAGAAAGTTCTACGACTCTAGGACATTAGTTCAGAACCATGAGTTCTCAGATCACCATCTATTATTTTGGTATAGAGAGGACAACTCTCTATAAAGCAGGGTAAAAGTTAAGATTGAATTGTCACTGTGGCTGCTCACATGTTTGATGTATCATCCTCTGCCATTTTCACTTACCTGCAATCAGACCCGACAACCAAAGAGATATTTCCCTCCCAACCCCTATCTGCTTTCATCTGTACCGCTCTCTCCATGACTCCATTGCCCGCTTCACACTCCCCACCAACCCCACCACACCTGGCACCTTTCCCTGCAACCACATGAAGTAGTCAGAAATCACACGATACCAGGTATACACTAAGTGTCTCTCTCTCTCTCTCTTTCTCTTTCTCTCTCTCTCTCTCTCTCTCTCACACACCCACACCCACACACACCCACACACACAAACACAAACACACACACACACACACACACTGGGGTGAATTTGTATTTGCAAATACATTCTATTTCATTCAAAAAGCACACAATTTATAGACAGTCAATCAATGTGGCATTTTATAAATTCCTACTTTAGAAATAAAACCAGTCTGACTCCAAACCAAACACAAACAGATTCTAAGCAGGGCCTCACACCTAACATGTATTGTCTGACCTAAAACGTCACCTTTTCAGTACATTGATGAAACCTTTAATTCTGTCAGGACAGTGATTTGAAATAAATTTGGGGATTTACACATACATATAATCAATTAAAACCTTCTAACTGATTAAACACTTAATAGCATCTTAGGTTTGTTTAATACATTCTCATCAGTAGTGTGACCCTTTGGTCTTTTACTTATAAATTCCGTGTCTGATAGCACCTCTCTCACTAACACCTGAAGAAGGAGCAAGGCTCTGACAGCTTGAGCTTTCAAATAAACCTGTTGGACTATAACCTGGTGTCGTGTGATTTCTGACCTTGTCCACCCCAGTCCAACACCAGCACCTCCACATCATGACCACAGGAGGTGCTATACCTGCCCTTACACCTCCCTTCTCACCTCCATCCAAGGCCTAAAACGTTGCTCCAGATGTGGTCTCCTCTACATCAGAGAGACCAATCGCAGGCTCGGTGACCGATGCGTGGAGCGTCAGCGCTCTGTACGTTCCAGTCAATACCACCTTCCTGCTGCCAGCCATTTCGATTCCCTTTCCCACTCTCTTGGCAACAGATCCATCCTGGGCCACCTCCAATGTCACAATGAGGCCACACGAAAACTGGAAGAACAACACCTTATATTCGACCTCAGGAGCTTATAGCCTGATGGCCTCAACATAGAATTCAATAGCTACAAAATTTCCCCGCCCTCAGCCTCATCCCATGTCCAGTCCTCCCTCTCAGCCCCGCCTCCTTGACCTGACACAACCTATCTATCTTCTCTCCCACCTTTCTGTCCCACCCTTCCCACTGACCAATCCCCACTAGCCCTACCTACATCCACCAATCACCACCCCACCTGCCTTCACCCAGCCCCATCCCCCCCATTTATTTCTGAGCTCCCTTCCCCTCCCCAGTCCTGATGAATGGGCCAGACCGGAAATGTTGACTCTCCTGCTCCTCTGATGCTGCCTGACCTGCTGCATTCCTCCTCACTGTATTGACTCTGACTTCCAGCATCTGCAGTTCTTGCCATCTCCTATGCTTCCTAGCAGTCAGGCAGAGAGTGAACTTACTCCATTCAAATTTGTGAAATGAATTGATCTGAAGAAAGAGAGAAAAGAAAGTCCTGTGGCTGTGTAGCATCATAAAGCATGGTGGCACCATGGTTCGCACTAACAAAAACAGAAATTGCTAGAGAAACTCAACAGCTCTGGCAGCGTCAGTGGACAGGAATCAATGTTAACGTTTCAGGTCCGGTGACCCTTCTTCAGAACTCCTTCAAAACCCTTCTGTTCTGATGGGTCACTCAGCCTGAAATGTTAACTCTGATTCCTCTCTACACTTGCTGTCGGTCCTGCTGATGTTTTTCTGACAATTTCTGTGTTTGTTTCTGAATTCCAGAATCTGCAGTTCTTTCGGTTTTTTTGTCAGTGGTTTGCATTGCTGCTTCACAGTGGGAGGGACCCGCATTCAATTCCAGCCTTGGGTGACTGTCTGTGTGGAGTTTGCACGTTTTCCTCGTGTCTGCATGGGTTTCCTCCAGGTGCTCTGGTCTTTTCCCATAGTCCAAACATGTGCAGGTTAAGTGGATTAGCCATGCTAAATTGTCTGTAGTGTCCAGGGATGTTTAGGTTAGGGGAATTAGCCATGGTACATGCCGGGTTACAGAAATAGTGTGGGTCTGAATTGATTGCTCTTCAGACGGTTGGTGCAGACTTGATAGATCAAGTGTCCTCTGTCCGCCCTGTAGGGATTCTATGATTATTTCGTGATTTAGCATATAATGTTTTACCATCGACAATCTGAACTGTAATCACTGTTGGACTGCATGACCTTCACACCAAATGACTTAAGTACCATGACTTGTCAGTTTTCTTTTCTTCCACTATCATTCAACATGGGAATGAGTTATTTGTGACATCGATATTCCAATTGCCTGATGTTACCGTGGAAAGATCGCATTGGACGTATCATAAATTGAGTTCTGGACGAGTTAGAAACGAATCTGGAAGGTGACAGTCCATCAAAGGACTTTGGAGAGGAAAGGAAAGTTGGAGATCGTGCATTAATTTGCAAGGTCAGCAGGAGCAAGGGTTCTTTCTTTAAGAAGAGGAGCGACAACAATGGATCTGTAAGGTAGAGCGACCACAGCTGAGGAAAGGTGACAGTTTGCAATATGGGCTAATGCTGGGCTCTGGAGGAAACTCAGACTCATCCATCCATACAACCACCCATTTGTGGCACCAGGTAGTCAGCTCCTGTACTAAGCCCAGCTCTGCTCTCTCTCACTGGGTTCCTACTCCCCATTTGGATTTATCCAGATGCAAACCTTTTTCAGGACCGATCTGACATGAGTATTTGAAGAATTCCAGGACAGTGCAGGGAGACAGGAAGGGAAACATACTCAACAAAGTATATCTAAGAATTTTAGAAAATCAATTCACGCAGGAAGATTTTGAGCGTCTGCTGTTTTCATACAAACGTGTTTTATGTAGTGAGCAGATGTGAGGTTTTTTGATTTGGAGATGGAAAAATCACTGTGGCTGCTGTTTCCTCTGCCGTACTTCAGAGAATGGAGTGGCTCTCCTCGTCCCCATTATATCCAGCTCTTCAAATGTTGTCTCTCTACTTTCAGTCCTCCATGGTCATCCTCCTGTTCACCGCATGTTGCTTTTTAATCGAACTCTGGCCCTCCCCACCTCGTCCATGATTTCAGGCTAATCTGCAACCACTGCCCCAGGTAGTAGCCTGAGATATTGGAGGCCACTGGGAGGAGCCAATTGCAGGTCTACACCTTGAAGCCACTCCCATTTACAAATTGCCTTAAGGATGTGATCGAAACCAATTTCACATCCAAATGGGTTTGAACGGGTATCTGATCCATTCACTTCACTGCTTGTTGGATTCAGTTCTACCCGTGCTGGGTGGGGAACAGCCTAAACCTTTCTCCTCCACTCAGAGTTAATAGTCGGCCATGTTGGTGTCTATTTAGTAGTTACAGCAGGGAAAGAGGATATTAAATTTTATGCTTTTCTTGGTTCTTCAATCACCTTTCCTCGTTTCATTCCGCCATCATAGCTGTCTATTTATCCTTCCTATTTTCATGACTGGATTACCCTTAAATATGCGTATGTTGTTTGCATCAACCACTTCCTGTAGTTGGGATTGCTTCGTTCTTAACACTCTGGGCAATAAAAGGGAAGCTTATATTTGCATAGCTCCTTTCAGTGCTACCAGATGTCTCAAAGCACTTCGCAGCCAATGAAGTACTTTGGTCGTGTTATCACTCTTGTAATAATGAGCCTATAAATTTGAGCACAAGTAAACTCTTACAAACAGCATTTGATAATTGGCAGAGAATCTATTGGGATATTGATCGAGGGATATATATTGGCCAGAACACCAGGAAGTATGCTACACAGTGTAACATCATATCTTGAATGGTAGTGTGGCACTCTCTCAGTACAACACTGAAATGACAGCCTCGATTCTTTGTGTTCAAACGTTGGGTTATGAGTTGAATGTGGAACCCTATGAATTGGAGAGAAGTGTGCTCACAACTGTGCCAGAGTTGGAACGTGGAAAGGGGGTTCCCCATTGGATTTATTTGTGACTGTTTCATAATTATGTGTCTCCAAGTTTTGCTCTGGTGTACCTGTGAGAACATATTTCCTGAATTCACTCTGTTGAATGTTCCATAATCTTAAAGACTTCAATCCTTAGCAGTGTGTCCTTAGAGACAAGATGCCTTATCGGTTCTTGCAATTTCTCGGTTTTGTGAGCATTTTATCTTGATAGGTGTAACCACATGATCATATTGCCATTTCACATACTTGTTACATATTTTTAAATCCTGAGTCACTGGAAAGACCAGCATTTATAATCCAGCTCTAGATATGTACAAGAGCATGATAATGAGCCACGTGTTGCAGTCTATGTGGTGTAGGTACTCCAGCAATGTTGTTAGCTGGGTGTTATAGAGATTTGATGCTTTGTTTGCTTCCATTTTCCTTTCTCATTTACCTTTTCCACAACTTTATTCCAAACCTTCTTTGATTCCACTCTTTTTTTCATACTTTTCTTTCTTAACTCCTTTGCTTCTTTTCTCTCATATCCTTGGTCACGTCCCATGAATTCCCCTCCACCACCCCCGAGCATCCACCTACGACTTTCCTCCAGTGAATCTCTACACCCGATAGCTTTTTTCTGGAGAATTTTTCTTGGGGGGGGGGGGGGGGGGGGGGGGCCAATCTCGCTACAGTCGCTAATGCCTCTTTCTGACTGGGAATCTCCATCCTGCGAAGTTGCCATCAGAAACCATTCCCACATGCACACAAATCTCCCCACCTCTCCTCCTTGGATCTCCCACTTACAAATTTCCTCACAACTCTCGGTCCGAGTAAATTGCCCTCCTCCATGAGATCAATTGATAAACTCCTAAACTGCAATCTTACCACCAACAATCTGCACCCTGCACCCCAGGAATCTGCCCTTCCATAAAATTCCTCCGAGTTCCAGGAGATTGTGCAGCAGTGGTAATGCAACTCAATTAATGTAATCTGGAGAACATAAATTCCAATCCCAGAATGAGAGATAGTGAAGTTTGAATTCAATTTAAAAATCTCAAATGAAAAGCTCGCCCAATGGCAACCATCTAGTCATTATCAACTGTTGTTACAAGCCATGTGGTTCACCAATGCTCTTTAGGGAAGGAAATCTGCCATCCTTAGCTCATCTGTTCTACATGTGACACCAAAACTACAGCAATATGGTTGACTCCTAACCACTCTCTGACCAATTAATACTTGGGCAATAAATGTTGACCCAAGCAGTGCTACATACATCCCATAAATGAATTAAAAAAACACTCTCCCTCTACCTGCTAATCTCCTTCTATGACTATGCCACAGTTTAGACCTTTCACTTCAATTCTCACGGTAAACAACTGCCCATCTTTTGTGAATCCCCACCACTCTCCCCATCCCAATACCCCAAGTCCTATTAAATTCTCCTTTATTGGATACCTCCCAATAAAATGCTTTGTACTGTGTATGGAAATCTTTAATTTTATTTTGAAATTTTTCGCTCTATTTGCAAAGTCTATTTTTGTTACTTTTATTTAAATCAGGAGAAGGGAAGCTATTAATTCCATGTTAATTGACAGTTCCTTACAATCATGTTTTATTCATTCGGGACTCATCACTACAGGAGCAGGCTGAAAGGGTGCTGTTGCTAGATCCATCGCGCTATACAGCATGGAAACAGACCCTTCGTCCAACTTGTCCATGCCGACCAGGTATCCTAAATTAATCTTGTCCCATTTGCCAGCATTTGGCCCATATGCCTCTAAACCCTTCCTATTCATATGCCCATCCAGATGCATTGTAAATGCTGTAATTGTACTAGTGTCTACTATTTCCCCTGGCAGCTCATTCTACACACACACTACAAATCTATGTGAAAAAGTTACCCCTGAGGTCCCTTTGAATGTTGCTCACCTCAACTTCAACCTATGTCCTTTAGTTTTGGATTCCCCTGCCCTGGGGAAAAGACCTTGACTGTTCACCCTATCCATTCTTTTTACAAGGCTACCCCTCAGCCTCCGAAGCTCCAAGGAAAATAGCCCCAGCCTATTCAGTCTCTCCCTATAACTCAAACCCACCAACCCTAATGTGCAATCAGCAAATAAAACCTGAAAAAAGTGAATGAAATTTTGACTCTGTCATTCAATATATCTAGCTATCTGAGTTTTGATAAACAGGCATGCTGATAGATTAAAGAGGGCATGACTCATCAGAGTCATGTTCTGGAAAAAGAAAATCAGCAACTTGTGTTGATTGTGGTGTTATTACAGTCCCTTAAGTGTTTCCTGTAACAACATTTGTCAGTTACAGAGAGTTAGAGGTTAGGTCAAATTTTAGCATAATGCTCTTGGAACTTCAAGGAAAGAGGGAATTGGCAAGTTCTTTCTCTGAAATGTTCATTGTTAAGTGACCATGAGACAGAGGGCAGGGAGAGAGAACGAGTGAGAGAGGGTGTGTGTGTGTGTGTGTGTGTGTGTGTGTGTGTGTGTGTGTGTGTG
>JAHRHZ010000100.1:1732552-1742767 GCA_024137785.1 Ginglymostoma cirratum
AGATGCTGTGTTCATCCAGCCCCGTGCTTGTTGTCTCGGATTCTCCAGCATCTGCAGTGCCTTTTATCTATGACTGACACCTAAGCACTTGCAATCTACCTCTCAAGCCCTATAGGCAATCTTTCAGAAATGTTATGAACAGCAAAATCTCCCTTGGACATGGCTACAAATCAGATTAGTTCCATTTGACTCTGAAGAGCATTATTTAGATCTTATCACTGAAAGAACCGATGTTTTGTTTTAAGATAATTCGCTAGCGATATGCTCCCTGTTGGAATGATTTTTTTTGAATAGCCGAATACTGGCGGCTGTCTGCACCAGATTGACTTTGACTATCATCTACCCTTCAATCACATCATTTATAGATAAATATGACGGTTATTGATGAAACATACTGAGTATACTCACCTCGCTTAGACTAGGGATACCAAGATATTTCAAGAAACTGCTGCGACATGCAAGACAAGTGAATATTATCTGGCCTTCTGTAAAGGAAGCTGGGAAATAAGCAGATACCAAGGAGAAGGACGGACAATAGAATTTTGCAGGTTTCCATGTTATTTCCACTGGTAAATGGATTTGGAACTTTTGAACTGTGATATATTGCAGGGATACGAAGATATAATCTGACAGCAATTTAACCTCAAAATTCAGAAATGTATTTGTTAGACTATCAGTGTTTGGCAAGACAGATTTGACGCTGGCAGAGGGTAGAAAAGCTGAACAGCCCACTGATTCCTGAAGATTCAGCAAGCACAGAAGAGAACAGGGAGACTTGTCTGAGGTTTGATACATAGAGAATGGTCTTGTTGAGCAATTGACATTATGTGATGCTTTCCAAGTGTGAGAAGCAGAGGGCAGATCATCAACTCAAGATTGATGGAGCTGGCCGATGATATGAGCGGCCGGATTGATGTCCCTTTCATTTGGCCATTTCCCAATGGACCCACAACTTGGCAATTTCTTCTCACTAAAGAAGAGAGTACAGAGCTGCAAAAGTGTACACAAATCAAAACATTTAGCCCCCAAGAGCAGACACCATGACAAGCACTGGCAACATGTGCCCAACAAGTTCCTGTGGGAGGCAGGTCCTGCTTTGAGACACTGCACAATGTCAGCAATGAACTGCGATGAAAGGCTGAACCTCCTGATGAAGTTTCATTGCTTGGATGTGGAGCTCACTCGCTGAACAAGAGTTGTGCCTCAAGACCATTTCCAGCCTGCTGCCTCCTCCAAGCTGGATCTCAGTGCTCAGTCCCTCTGCCCTGTCCCAGCAGTACAGGCTGGAGTGAAGGCAGAGGAGCTGCTGCAGATGGGTTTGCATCTGCTGCTGCTGGCTCTGTTGGTGTTCATCATGCAACTTCACACGTTCCCTACCGGAGGCTCAAGGTGGACCTGCAGAAGCTGATCACGTGCTACTGGGGGAAGCTGAAAGCAGGGACAATCCAATCAACTTGAGAGATTTTCAAAATAGGACTGACTGCTAGAAAGTCAGAATTTCCCTCTTGTGCTCTGTATTCAATCCATCAGAAGAAGTGTTCTCAGCATCAACCTCTCTAACCGTCCATAGATCACAATTGTTCAATTTGGCTCAAAAGAACATTACTTGGATCTTCATAATGTGACAAACCAGCATGATTTTTTAAAGGTAATTCCCTAGCTACGTAACCCCTGTTGGAATAATTTTTTGAATAACTGAACACTATTTGCACAAGATTGACTTTGCTTATCATTTGTCCTTCTACTAAGATTGTTAAAAATAAATATGATGGTCACTGATAAGAGGTACTGAGAATACTGACCTCACAAAGACTAGAGATAATCAGAGATGCCAAGAAACTGCTGAGACATGCAAGACAAATGAATATAATTAGGTTTTCTGTAAAGGAGACTGGAAAATGAACAGGTACTGAGGAGAAGGATGGAGGATGGAATTTTTCAGGTTGGGTGTTATTTCCACTGCTTTTGTATTTGAAACATTAGGATTTGAACTGTGATATCTTGGAGGGATATGAGGGCATAATCTGACAGCAATTCAACCTCAAACATCAGGAAGTCAAATATATGGTCTGACTGTCAGTGGTTGGCACCAAGAGTTGACCCTGGCAGAAGTTACAAAGTCTGAACAGTCAATTGATTTGTGAGGATTTAGCAAGCACGGGGATGGAGAGAACTCAGAGATTGTTCTGGGGTTTAGCAGCTTCAAGAGTGGTGTTGTAGAGGGATATGAGCACTTGACATCATGTGATACTCACCGAGTGTGAGAGGCATAGGGCAGTTTATCAAATCGAGCAGGGATTGATGGAGCTGGCCAAGGACATGAGCAGCAGGATTGGTGTCCCTTTCATTTGTCGTTACCCAATGGGCCCTCAATGCTCTGCAATTTCTCTTCACCGAAGGAGAGAGTACAGACCTGCAGATAGATACAGAGAACCAACAAATATGATAGTAAGAGCAGACACCATGGTGACCACAGGCAATGTGTCTCTAACTTGTCCCTGTGTGAAGGATGTCCTGCTCTGAGAAGCTGCAGAATGTCAGCAATTAACTGCTATAAAAGACTGAGCTTCCTGATGAAATTTTATTGCTTGGGTTAGGAATTCACTCACAAAGGAAGAGCTGACTCCCTCTGCCTCAAGACCTCATTTCCAGCCTCCTGCCTCCTCCCAGCTGGATGTCAGTGTTCAGTCTCTCTGCCCTGTCCCAGCAGCACATGGCTCTGTTAAAGGTAGCAGGTGCCGCTGCTGCTGGTCTGTTGGCACTAGTCATGCAACTTCACATGTTCGTCACCAGAGGGTCAAGATTGAACTGATCTGTTAGAATCCCTACAGTGTGGAAACAGGCCCTTCGGCCCAACAAGTCCACACCGAACCTCGGAGTATCCCAACCACACCCGTCCCTTTGTAACCCACCTAATCTACACATCCCTGAACACTATGGGCAATTTAGCATGGCCAATCCACCTAACCTGCACATCTTTGGATTGTGGGAGGAAACCGGAGCACCCGGAGGAAACCCACGCTGTGCTGTGGGGGGAGTCTGAGAGCAGGGGCATTCAGATCAACTTGAGAGAGTTTCAAATATAGGATGTTGGAATCTCCATCTCAAACCCTGTATTCAATCTCTCAGAAGATGTGCTATGAGCTGCAATAGTGTCTCCCTTTGTCATGGCTACAGTTCAAAATTGTCCAATTTGACTCAGAAGAGCATTATTTGGATCTTACCACTGCAACAAACCTGCGTTTTGTTTTATGAAAATTTTCTAGCAACATACTCCCTGTTGGAATGATCTCTTATTGAATAAACTAACACTGACAGCTGTCTGCACCAGATTGACTTCGAATATCAACTATTCTTTTACTCACATCTTTTATAGATAAATATGAAATTCATTGATTAGACGTACTGAGAATACTCACCTCACAAAGACCAGGGATACCAATGGATGTTGTGAATCTGCTGAAACATCAAAGACACATGAATATCATCTGGTTTTCTCTAAAGGAGGCTGGAAAATAAACAGATAGTGAGGAGAAGGATGGGGGATGGAATTTTACTGGTTTCATGGTATTTTCCATGGTGATGTATTTGGGACATTAGGATTTGAACTGTGATATCTTCGACAGATATATGGTTCTAATCTGAAAGCAATCCCAAGCCCAAACTACAGGAAGTCACATATATAGTTTGATTGTCAGCGGCTGGCAAAAAAGAGTTGACCCTCGCGGAGGTTAGAATGGCTGAACAGTACATTGATTCCTTAGGATTCTGCAAGCACAAGTTGGAGAGAACTGGAAGGTTTCTCTGGAATTTGGAAACTTAGAGACTAGGCATGTTGAGGAATCTGAGCAATTGACATTATGTGATACTTAGAAAGCGTGAGAGGCAGAGGGCTGTTCATCTAATCAAGCAGGGATGGCCAAAGACATGAGCAGCAGGACTAGTGTCCCTTTCATTCGGCATTTCCCAATGGACCGACAATGGTCTACAATTTCTTCCCTCGGAAGAAGAGGGTGCAGAGCTGCGGAAAGGGATAGAAAACCACACAATGTACCTCCAAGAACAGACACCATCGTGACTACTGGAAATGTGTGTCGACCCAGTTCCTGTCGGATTATGAAGATCATTGATGAGATGTACTGAGAATACTTACCTTGCAAAGACCAGGGTTTCTAAGAGACATCTAGAAACTGCTGAAACATGCACGGCAAGTGAATATCATTTAATTTTGTGTAAATTAAGCTGGGAAATAAGCAAATACTAAGGAGAATGATAGACGATGCAATTTTACAGGTTTCTACATTATTTCCACTGGTAATGTTTTTGAACATTAGGATTTGAACTGTGTTATCTTGCAGGGATATATGAGTGTCTCATCTGATTGGAATTTAACCTCAAACTTCAAGAAGTTCAAGAGGGCATGAGCCGCAGGAGGGTTGTCCCTTACATCTGGTCATTTCCTGATGGACTCAATCACAACGCTCTGCAATTTCTTCCCACTGAAACATGCACAGAACCAAGGAGTAAGCCTCCAAGAGCAGACACCATGGTGGCCATTCCAATCTGTGTCCCGCCTGTTAAATTGGGAGGATGTCCTGACCCAAGAAGCTGGAGAAGTCAGTAATAACCTGCCCTGATAGTGTAGCAGCTTCCTACCTGCTAAAACACAGATAGATTGCTGAATTGGCCAGACCACAAAAGATGCTGGATACATTGGTCGAGTAAACCTCTGAAGTCACAAAAGCCAGAAACCAGACTCAAACCGCAATTAGGTTCTCAAGACATTAGCATAAAGAACACATCCTGTCAACAATCAGAGATAGTAAGAACTGCTGATGCTGGAGTCTGAGATAACAAGGTGTGGAGCTGGAGGAATACAGCAGGTCAGGCAGTATCAGAGGAACAGGAAAGCTGACGTTTCGGGTTGGGACCCATCTTCCCTCATCAGCTAAACAAATTCAGGATGTTTATTAGCAACAAAGAACCAGACACTCAAGCCTAAAACAATAGGACAACCATTAACAGGATAGTTAGCGATAACAAGACTATCCAAACCATCAGTCATCATTAAGCAGGATCTCCTGACTGACTAAAGCTATGGAAAGATTTACCAGCTTGGGGAATGGATGTAAAAATAGGATCATGAGGAGACCTTCTGACTCTAGCAGCATAGCAAAAGGCAGAGACCACCCAAGCATCCAGAGAGAGAGGGAAAGGGAGAAAACAGCTTTTCAGTCCAACAGGAGAGAAACAGAGAGAGAGAGAGAATGACAGTACAACTGCATAAATCTAGAAGAGACTCAGGAAGTATTGTAAACTTAAAGCGCCAAATAGGATGAGAGATAGCATCGGTTAGTATGAAAGGCTATAGTAACTTGTTTCCTAAGAAGAAGATCTTCCCACAAGTTTGAATTTGACTCTCAGGTATTATCTTACTAACTAATTTAAAGAAAAGTATGAAGGTCATTAATGAGATGTACTGAGGATACTCAGTCAACAAAGATCAGGGTTACTGAGAGGCATCTAGAAATGGCTGACATTTGCAAGACAAGTGATAATCATCCAGTAAAGGAGGCTTGGAATTAAGCAGATACTGAGGAGAAAGATGGAGGATGGAATTTTATAGGGTTCCATGTCAATTCCACTGGTAACATATTTGGAACATTAAGATTTGAACTATGATAAATTGGAGGGATGTGAGGGTCTAATCTGATAGCAATTCAACCTCAAACATCAGGCCATCAAATGTATTAATAGATGGCACCTAATCCTCAGAAATCTGCACATCTGGCTTCTGTATTTTATATAGCACAGAAACAGGTCTTTCGACCCAAATTATGCATGCCGACCAGGCTAAACTTGAGCAAGTCCCATTTTCCTGTGTTTGACCCATGTCCCTTGAAACCTTTCCTATCCACAAATATGTCCAAACGTCTTTTATGTTTTGTGATTGTACCCCATCTCTACCAATTCCTCTGGCAACTCATTTCATATACGCTATACCATCTGTGCGAAATATTTGCTCCTCAGGCCTATTTTAAATCTTTCCCCTCTTACATTAAGCCTAAGACCTCTAGTTTTGGACTCCCCCATCCTGGGGAAAAAACCTTAGCTACTCACCTTATCTATGTGTCTCGTGATTTTATAAACCTAAAAAAGGCCACCTCTCAGTCTGTCACGCCCCAGGATAAAAAGTGCCAGCATATCCAACCTTTCCTGACAGCCCAGCCTTGGCAACATCCTCGTCAATCTTTTCTGCACCCTTTCCAGAATAATAACATCCCTCCTGGAGCAGGGCACCTAGAATTGCACACAGTACTCTCAATGTGGCCTTGCCAATGTCACATATTAACTAATTCCTCCCCATCCAAGCCTTTAACACTCTGGACAGTCCCAGCCTGTATTTGGAAAGTTAATATCCCCTACAATCTCAATTCCGCCCATACAGCCTCACGGGACGTTCCCTCCAGAATATCCTCTCTAAGTATTGCCGTGATGTTTTTTTTCCAATACAAAAGCAATGCCCCTACTCTCTTGCCTCCCTTTCAGTCCTTCCGAGAGCATCTGCACCTGAAACAACAAGCTGCTGGTTCTGTCCTTCCCTGAGCAATGTTTCTGTACTCACTGTGATATCCTAATCCCATTTGCCCTTCCATGCCCTGAGTTCATCTGCCTCACTGGTCAGATCTCTTGCATGGAAATAAATGCAGTTTAATTCATCTGTCTTCCCTCATTCCCACACATGCTGTTGCCCACCTTATCTATTTAACTTTCTCTCTTTACTTCCACTACCAGCATCAACCTTCTCTTTTGTCTCACCTCTGTTTAGGATCTCGCTCACCTTTCAGACTAATTTAAAACCTCTGAGTAGCCCTAACAAATCTCCCCGTCGGGATATCAGTCACCCTCCAGTTCAGGTGCAACCCATCCCTCTTGTACAGGTCACCTCTGCCCCAGAAGAAATCTCAGTGTTTCTAGGGTATGAATCCTTTCCTCCTGCACCAGCTCCTCAGCGACACAGTCAACTGTGCTAGCCTCCTATTTCTAGTCTCGGAAGCATGTGCCACCGGGAGTAATCCTATCATGGTGAGAGAGATTCAGAATAAGGGACTGACTTCCAGAAAGTTGGAATCTCCCTCTCAGGTTGCGTATCCAATCTTTCAGAAGAAGTATTATGAGCAGCAACCTCTCCCTTATGTGCGGCGACAGATCAAAATCGTCCGATTTGTCTCCAAACAGCATTATTTGGATGTTATCACTGGGGTGTACCTGCGTAATTCTTTCAGAAAATTCCCCAATTGGAATGATAGATTTTTCAATAGTTTAACCCTGGGGGCTGTCCCCACAAGACTGATTTTGACGGCCAGCTATTCTTTTACCAAGCTATTTTACAGCTCGATATGACTGACATTGATGCAACATCCTTAGACTACAAACCCCACAAAGACCAGCGATGGTAAGAGAGAATCAGAAACTGCTGAAATTTACGAGAGAACTGATTATCTAGTTTTCTAAATAAGAGCCGGGGAAATAATCAACTATTCCTAAGGCAAGGGACAGAAGATTGACATTTGCAAGACTTGAGTGTTATTTCACAGGTAATGTATTTGCAACATTACGAGCTTAAATCGTGAAATTTTGTTGGACTGTCAGTGGTTGGCAACAAGAGTTGACCCTGGCAGAGGTTAGGATGGCTGAACAGTCCATTGATTCCTCAGGATTCTGCAAGCCCAGGGCTAGAGAGGTCCGGGAGACTTCTCTGAGATTTGGACACTTAAGGAATGGTCCAGTCGAGGGATCTGAGCAGTTAACATTATGTGATACTTACCAACTGTGAGAGGCATAGGGCAGTTCGTCAAATCAAGCAGAGATTGACGGAGCTGGAGGAGGACACGAGCAGCAGGACTGCTGTCCCTTTCATTTGGTCATTTCTCAATGGAACCACAATGCTGTGTAATTCCTTCTTATGGATGAAGAGATTGCTGAGATGCAGAGAGATACAGAGAACCAAGTATTCACACTCAAAGAGCAGACAACAGAGCAACCACTGCCAACGTGTGTCTAATGTATTCCACTGGGAAGGAGGTCCCACTCCAAGACACTGCAGGTGTCACAAATGACATGAAGGCCTGAGCCTCCTGGTTAAGCTCATTGCTAAAACCTGGAGCTCACACAGGTCAAAGGAGCTGACTGCTTGCCAGTGGACCCCATTTCAAGGGTCTAGCCTCTCCCCAGCTGGATGTCAGTGCCAAGTCCCTCTGCCCTGTCCAGCAGCATGTGGCTCTGTTGTGGTTCAAGATGGAGCTGCAGAAGCTGATCATGTGCTACAGGGGGAGACTGAGAGCAGGGAAATTCAGATCGATGCGAGTGAGGTTTGACGTAACCCATCTCCCTGAGTCACAGTTGGTCAAAATGGAAAACCTCAAACTAAATTAGAGACAGGTTTGGCTTTCCTTTTTGTCCCTTAGCCAAAACTACTATTATTTAAAGCTGGGGCAACTCTGAAGCAGGCGTAGTGGGTGAGTTAATAATTTATTGGAACCACTTTTATTTTCAGTATTCTGGCTCAGTGTGGGCCTACCATAGTTTAGGGTGGATTGCAGTGCTGATTCTCAGCAGTTCAAGACCCTAGAACTCCCTCCCTAACTGTATTTTAGTTGCACCTGCAATAAAGCAGCTCACCCACCACCTTCTTGAGGGCAACTAGACTCGGGTAATGAATTATTTCACAACCATTGACACCCATATCCCATTAATACTCATCCCAGTCTGACCTACCCCAAGCTCTACCATGTACTCTGCCCAAAAAGCATCCACTGCCTCTCAGGTGAGACCAATACAACCTCAACACATAGTCTCCATTTTGCATCAGCTCATTTGGAGTCAGCATCCTCCCATCATCAGCCTGAGACGACTGTATAGATTCAACCATAGTTGTATAGTTGTACCAAACAGTATCAAACTCAGCCTAACGTGGGGGCAGGGTGGGTTCTTGCTGACACTGTGGGGACCCGATGACTGGGATTAATGCTGCCATTTTTGTAATGAACAATAGAAATAGGTAACAGAATAAATTCTAGCTTTGATGGTAATGATGAATGTCTACGAGTTTTGTGTCACCCACATTCGAGACACAGCTCTGATCAACATGGTTCACTGCTTCAAGTATTTCTCCAATTTTCTCATAAAATATGCTGCGGTATTTCCCTGGACTGTTCCTATAACAAATAACTTAAAGGATGTAAAGCTGGCACTGAGAATGGGTGGGACACAGAGGGACGACATTTGAGAGAATTTCAGTCCCAATGCTTCTGTTGTGATTTTGATGCGCACGTGCTTTCTCTTATATTAGATCTACATGCCTTTGCTATTTTGTATCTCTTGATGAGACGGTGGGTAACTTGATTAAAAAAAACTTCATTTCCTCTGTCTCATCCTGACACGACCTGTGATAGAATTAGAAATTAGGCACTGAAAATAGTGGATTGCAACAAGTACAACTGGTGTTGAATAGTTTTCCTCATGCAGTAAATCCCTATAATCCCAAAGATGGAAATTAGGTTCTTGGAGAAAAACTGACTGATTTTTATTCTAATGATGTTACTCCTTCCAGTTTAGTATTAAAAGAAGATTCTGGATTTGGACAACTGATAGAGTTTTTATCTCCCACTTGTTTTAACCATCTGTATAAAGAAGTTCTTCAACTCCTGGCCTTCATTCCTTAAATCTCTACACTGTCTTCTCGGTTTCTGGTGGATAATTTAAGTAGCAGATTACTTATGACCTCTTCCCTGTCAGCCTTTGCCGTTATCTGGTTATTCCGTCTATCCCAAGACTACATCAGCACCAATTGGTGGCTTTCATAAAAAGGCTGTGAGCTGCATATGTGAAACAACGTTTCACAGGAGCAACTGTCTGAGAGTAATGAGAGGAGGCTGTTCAGGTCTTTAACGCATCTGTATTCAATCCTAAAGGGATTAGTTAAAGAGAATAAGAGTCAGTGTGATGTCTGATAGTATGTGTCAATATACCTTGAAGGTATAAAAATATTATATATTACCTCACTTTGAGATTGCTGTTGTAAACATAATAACTTAATGTTTCCAGATATAACACAATGTGGAGATGGCGGAACACAGCAGGCCAGGCAGTTTCAGAGGAGCCGGAAATCTGACGTTTCGGGTCGGGACCCTTCTTCAGAAATGAAGAAGGGTC
>JAHRHZ010000100.1:1743167-1795791 GCA_024137785.1 Ginglymostoma cirratum
CTTTCCTGCTCCTCTGATGCTGCCTGGCCTGCTGTGTTCCTCCAGCTCCACACTGCGTTATCTTGACTCCGGCATCGGCAGTTCTTACTATCTCTGAGCTTAATGTTTCCAAATGGCTAATGATGAGAATATATTCTGTATCCTCTACTCTTGGTTAGGAGATCAAAGCTAGGGGGAGTAATGGAGGATAAATAGTCTCCTACAACTTTAGAGTGGGGTATAGTAAAGACTGAAAACTTGATTCTTTCCTGTCGAATCTATCATGTCATCTTATTGTAATTAAATTTTAGAAAACTCAACTCAGAGGTATACGAGCTTCATCCACGAAGAATAAACTAAATCCTTGAGTTGCCACTTATTGGTCTTGCAATGCTGTGTTAATGTTACATCCACCAGATCAATAACATATCCATCCTTTGAATACAGAGCCCAGAAATAAACTGAATTCTGAAGATGTTGTCGAAACAGAATTATTGTACATCTGTGGCATAGCTTCCAATCATCAGTCCCATTGAATTGAATATTCATCAGGGTTTTATTTCTTTGCCTGTCTATCATTCTCCAATTTTCACCATGCAGAAAAAATCTGGTTGACATTTTTCAGTCTCAAGTTAAATCAGTTTGCACTTCCCCACATTGAACTCCATCTGCCGCGGTTTTGTCCCACAATGTTTAGTTACGGCTTTCTTTCTGCACATGTAGCATCGCTTGTCTTGTGGGTATCACCAAAGTTGGACAATGGCTCTGAACATTGAAGATTGAAAAATTAAACCACAGCCCAGATTCCTGAAAGCGCATTCTGCCAAATTGTAAATGCTTATATCTGAGCACCTCACCTCCTAACTCGCCAACTAATTACCATAATTTATATCACATTTTCCCTCCAAACCCTTCTACTCTCATTTCTTTTAGTGTATTCTTTCTATTGGAGACAATTTGCAATATTTATATAGATGGTTGCTCTTCGCCATGTTAGCAACATCCCCAAATTCCTTTCACTGGATTAGCCAGATAACCAACTCTTCAAGAAGCCATGGTGACTTAATTTGCACATTAATAAACAATGCTTTGGGAGGCATGATGAGAATTACCGTAGATAAATATAGCTACAGAAGAGGGCATGAACAATATATGTAGACAGGCAGTGAGACGGTCATTTAGTGAAGGACAAGGTCTGCCTACAAAACATTACATGGAAGATTTCCTTGGCTCCATTGTGCTGTGAAGCAGTATTAATGGATTTGTAATGACCTTCACAAATTAGAATACAACATAAAAATGTTGTGACAATCCTTTTAATGTCGGCACGTTTCAGTGAATCTACCCAAAGTTAATGTTAATCATTATTGATGTTCCCTTCTCAAAGTCAACTTATTCAGATGTCCCAGATCATCGCATTCACTCCTACATAGAGCAGCCGGTTAGTATAACATTCAGTGAATCTCCATTGTCCTTCAGGAGGTAATGTCCTCTCTTCAAATATTTTCACTTTATAAACACATTGGGATGTCTGATCAGTTAAGCGTAGCACTTTGATGTTACCATCTGACCCCTCAGCCAAAGGGCCCAACATCTTGACGAAAGTTTGCATTTCCCACATCGAAATACATCTGCCTCAGCTTTGGCTTCTCAAGTCCGTCAGAGTTGCTTTCTGCAACAATGATATCATATGTCTTCGTGGCATCAGCAAGTTTGGATCATGGCTGTTTACTCCTGCATTGCAGTCATTGAAGTACATCGGAAAATGAGGACCCAGCACAAATTCCTGCCACCATTTCTGAAATAACTGCACAGAAACCGGTGTCCCATCACCAAGTCACCCTTTATTTACTTGTGCGCTGTATATTGGCTGCAGTCAGCCAGCTCTAAACTCAGGCTAGCCCCCTGAACTGGGGAGATTCTAATCTCCTGGTGATATTGGTTAGCCAGGACTTTACTGATTGGCCCAAGTTAATAAAACTGATCAAGGATCTCGTAGTTACCAAGATCCAGCTGGATCCGATCACTATATCCTTCTCCTACCATGTCTGGGGATGTAGGCCTGGGTCTTTCTCTTGTAGCTTTTCTTGCAATATTTTCGCCCCAGGTCCAGTTCCTCTGACATGGGCGTCCTGTACAGGACTATAGCTCGTCTCTTGTGTCTGGAGTGTCATGGGAGAGTTTCCTCTTCTTCTTCCAGTGGAAACAATATTGAGGCTTCATCCATCTCGGACTTGAGTTTTCCTTGACACTAGATGGAGGGGGAGAACCTGCGGTTTCTGACAGGCCTTCTGGCTGTTCTGAGGGGCCAGATACGTTTTTCTCCTGCCCCATATGCGAGGTAACAGCTTTCAGGTGATCCACATGTTCGTTCAGGACAGTATCACCTACCCAAACATTTTACGTCACTGGACCCGACCTTGAATCAATCTCGCCTCGTACCCAGACAGGGCCGTTTTCATAGTTCCACTACCAAACTTCATCCCCTGAATTAAATTGTCATAATTGCTTAGAGGGGTCATGTGGCGTGCATTGGCATTCCTGCTGCGTTTCACCACCTGCCCGCCCCAGGGTTGGGAAGATCGGCTCTCCCCATCAGCAACTCTGCTGGATCTATCCCTGTAGTTGCATGCACTGTGGTGCTATAATCAAACAGCAACTGGGACAGTTTGGTATCAAGTGACTTTTTAGACTGTTCCTTTAAGCCTGCATTCAATGTTTGGACCGCTCTTTCCACTAGACCATTGGGCGATGGATGTTATGGAGCTGTCCTTACGTGCCAAATGCCATTTGATGTTATGATATATTCCAATTCCCTGCTGTTAATGACATCCCATTTTTCGTGACTAATAGTTCCGGGAGACCATGTATCCCGAACAATGCTCGCAGCTTCTCAGTCGTCATCCCCAGTTTGCCGAACAAACTTTACGCATGTCCAACCACTTTGAAGGGATATCCACAATGACCAGAAAGATTGCGCCCATGAAAGGACCTGCGTAGTCGACACAAGCTGAGTTCAGGGTTTTCTCAGTCAGTCCCATAAATGTGGGGGCACTTTTGTCCTTGTTGACACTCCGGGCACTGCCTCACCAAGGCAGCTATATTGGTATCCAACCTTGGCCACCAGACATAGCTTCTTGCTAGCATCTTCATATTGGAAACCCCTGGGTGACCCTGGTAGACAATCACCCTTACACCCCACTGTAAAATGCCATCCTCTACGGTGATCTGGTCTCACCGGGTCTAGAAAGGTTTCAATCTGGGCTGCAATAGCCCTTCTGTTTCTCCCATTACCACCAGCTGTTTTAGTTTGGCTAAGACAGGAACCTTTTTGTGTCCACTGTTGGATGTTGTCAGCAGAGACTGGAAGGGCATCCAGGAAGTTTAAAACCGAAACAGGTTCTCCTAGGGGAGGCACCATCAGTGGAGTATCTGCCAGTGGGAGGCAGCTCAGGACATCTGCATTAGCAACTGGTCTTCTTGGATGGTGTTCTAACTTGTACTTGTACACGCTGAGAATAAAGCCCCAGTGTTGATTACCAGAAGCTATGGGTGGCACTGCCTTGTCTTGCTTCAGTAGCCTTACCAGGGGTTTGTGATCTGTTACTGTGACAAATTCCTGTCCGTGAAGCTACTGGTGGAATTTCCTCTCAGCAAAGATGACTGCCAAACCTTCTTTCTCTATCTGGGCGTACTTGCGTTTGATATCAGCCAAGATCTGGGAAGCCTACATTATCGGGCGTTCCTCTCTGCTGTGCCACCGTGAGCCAACATTACCTTGATGCTGCACAGGGAGGCATCGCATGTCAACATTACCTCTCACTTTGGATCATAGTGAGCCAACATCTTAGATGACGATATTTGCTTTTTCACTTTGTTAACTATGCAACCACTTCCAAGGTTGACTCTTTTTTTAAATAGCAGGTGTAAGGGTGCCAAGATGGAGACCAAGTTACGTATGAATTTTCTGTAATAATTCACAAACTCAAGGAAAGACATAAGTTCCAGTCCGGACATGGGAGGCATGGCACCTTTGATTGCCCTCACTTTATCTTCCAATGGCTGCAACACAATTTTGTCAACTCTGTAACCCAAGTAGGTCATCTGGGGTGCCTGGAACACACATATTTCCCTTTGAAGGCATGTGCCCGCCTGAGAGAAATGTTTGAGCAATATGTCCAAATTCTCCAAGTGCTCTTTATTGGTCTTCTGTGTTATTTGTACGTCATTCAGATAACTGGAAACCTGGCGTAGCCCTTGTAAAATGTTCTCCATGGCGCACTGGGAAAGGGTGCAGGCTGATGATACCTCAGATGGCAGTCTTTTATATTGGTACAAACCCTTATGGGTATTAACTATGGCGTACTTCTAGGACTCGTCATCCAGTCACAATTGCAGGTAGGTATGGCTTATCGCCACCTTCTTAAAGAACAGCCTCTCCACCAACTTTGTGTACAAGTCCTCTCTGCGAGGGATCGGGTATTTATCCATCTGCGAGAAGCGGCTAACAGTTTGCTTAAAGTCCCCACAAAGGTGAAGTAAGCCATCAGGCTTCACAATCAGTACGATTGGTGCAGTCAATTCCGCACACTGCACTGGTTTGATAGTTCCTTTGCTGTCTTGAGTCTGCATACCAGCAGCAACTTAAATGGCTTGCAGGCCCAGATCCTACAGAACATTTTTGCTACTTGGTCAAGGCTCGGCTTTGTTGTGGGGTTGTGTTGTGGGCTGGCCTAGGGTCCCTCTGCTCAGGATATGGCCTGCGTGAGGCACTGTGATTGCCTACACTCAAGTGGTGTTCCCTAAGCCCAATTGGATAGGTGAGGGAATCCACTTCCATTAGGATAACCTGTAGCTCTTGTGCTCCACTTGCTACATTTTCTAATGACACGGCCAATTCCGGTGCCTGGTTGAAGCCCAGTTGGGCCTCAACTAGTTGGGATTTCTGCATAGTGATGTCATTAATCCCACATACCAAATGGTCTCTCACCATCTCATTCAATGTTAACCCAAAACCACATGCCCCTGCCAGCTATCTCAACCTCGTCAAAAATCCCAATATCAATTCCCCTGGTTCTCTAACAGCCAAATAAAACTGATAGTGTCTCAGTTTGGGGTCATCATACTCCTTAACCAAGTCGGTCAACTCTTGGAAGGTCTTAGTATCGGGTGACTCTGAGAAAGTTAGGCCCCTTATAACTGAAAATGCTATGGTCTGCAAGCAGTCAGAAGGATTACTCCTTGCTTTTCATCTACCCCAATGTCATTTGCCTGGAAAAAAATATTGGATTCTTTCTGCATACTGGGCTTCAACAGCAGGATCAAATGAGTCAAGCTTCCCAAATAAAGGCATCATGCCAGAAATATTTGCCCCAACTCTAAGGTGACTGTTGGAAGTGAATGCTCTTCAGGCAAGCCCTGTTTTCTCCTGTTGCCACTGAAATATCTGCACAGAGGCTGGTATTCTGTCACCAAGTCCCCCTTTATTTACCTGTGCACAGTATATTGGCTGTGACCAGGCAGCTCAGAGTCAATGGCCTGAACTGAGGAGATTCCAGTCTCCTAGTTATATATTTCTTTAATTGTTTTTTGAGAATATCTGGCAGATGAAGCTCAATGTAGAGAAGTATAATGTGACAGATTGTGGTAGGAAGAACATGTTTGGACAACGTAACGTAGGTAAAATAACTGGACAGAGGCCAGTATCCCATGATCAAGTCACCCTTTATTTACTTGTGCATCTCCTGGTTATATTGGTCAGCCAGGGCTTTCCTGATTGGCCCAGGTTAACAACCTCAATCAAGGATCTCCTAGTCAACAAGATCTAGCTGGTTCCAATCACTACAGTTTCTCCATGCAAAATTCCTTTATCTCAGCACGCTGTCTTGTATCTCCCAACTAATTACCACCACGTCATGTTACAAATCTACCACTGATTCCATCTACTTATTTTCACTAAGGTGCCATATTTGGAAACTTACAAAATGCCCCTGAATATCCCCATTGATAATATTTATATTGACAGACCCTCTCCAACATGTTAGTGACATCTTGAAGTTTCTTTTACCGGATTAGCTAGAAAATCTACTCTTCACAAAGTCGTGGTGACTTAATTTGCTCACCAATGGCCACTGTCTTGGAAGAACTTTCAATAATGTTAAGTACCATAGTTAGACATAGTTAAGAACAAGAGACAAGTACTAAAGTTACAAACTGGCAGTGGAGTTCATTAACCCTCAGATTCCAGGCTCCAAGCACCCATTGCTTGTGAACAATGACATGGAAAATTTTTCTTCTGACAGCAAATGCTATTCTGTTCTACTGTGAAGCAATTTTACCTGGTTTGCAATGTCCTTCAAAAATTACAAAACAAGATAATCATGTTGAGGCAAACCTTTCATTGTCCAACATTACGGCGAATCTACCTGATGGTGGTGTTATCACTGATGATGTTTGCTTTACAAAGTCAACTTTATCAGATGTTCCAGCTGGCAACATTCAGTCCTACAGAGAAGCCAGTTAGTACAACGCTCAGTGAAACTCCATTGCAGTGACTTAAACTGGTTATGCAGACCCCTCCTTTCAAATACATGCAGTTTGTAAACATATGGTGATGTCTGATCTTGCTGGGACACGGATTGTGAAGTAAAGACTATCACTGCAATGTCACCGTCAGGCTTTATTTCATTTGAAATGTGTTGCTGTGCTAAAATGAGGCAGCAAGTTTGTATTGAATCATTCTTCAGAGACATGTCTCAGGACAGAATTGGAATTCTTTTGTGCCTGCCGTTGATGTTATGTTGTGGATTATATTTAAACCAATAGAAATAGGCCATTCTGCATGTTTTGGTTTTCACCTAACCCATCACTGGTCAGCACCTGGAATCTGGAATATATATTATTGGTACAGATCCTATGGTAAACTTAGCAAGACAGGCACAGGCATAAGGAACTGAATGGTTCTGTTGAATCAGATTATGATTGACCTGTATCTTGCCTCAATCTGCTTTGTTTCCATACCCTACAATTTCCTCAACAACCCTGAATCGATGGCTGTAATTTTTAGTGGAAATAATATAGGCAAAAAAACCTCACCACCCTCTGTGCATTAAAGTTATTCCTGATCTTATCCCACGCTGTCAAACTCTTAGTTTAAGAAGATGCACACCCTCGCCAGAGGAATTGATTTCTCCCTAACTAAACTGCCACATTATCATGGTGTAAGTAAAACTTGAGAATCTTGACCAGATGAAGTTTTCAAGCTTTGGTTCTCATGTCTTTACAAACTAATTCTTTGAATTCCTCCTTACTGATTTTGTGGATCTATATTACATTCCTTTGAGGAAAAAATATCCTTCCTGAGAATAAGGTATCCAGAACTTAACCAAATCCGTCAGACATGGTCTAAACTAAAGCATTGCTTAGCTTCCAACCATTTGCATTCAAATCCCTTTGAGTTAAAGTCTTAACATTTCACTGGTTTTTACAATTGATCTTTGGCTGTCATGCTCCAATTTTCACCATTTCGAAAAAATACGCTGATCAACTGTTGTTCGTCTTAAAGTGGATGAATCTGCACTAGCCCACATTGAACTTCACCTGCCACAGTTTTGCCCACTCAGTCTATCAGTGTTTCTTTCAGGTGCTCTGCACTCATGGCATCACATCAATGGCAATCATCAATGGTGGACCCAGGGCTCTTTATTTATTCCTTGCTGTTATTGAAAAACACAGAACAATGAAGACCCGGTGCAGAATTCCTGTGAACGTTACTTGTTACGTTTTGCCAAGTTGAAAATTCCTTTATCCCAGCGCCCTGTCACCTCTCTCCCAACAAACGATCATGACTCGTGTCGAAAATTTATCTCCAATTCCATCTGATCTCATTTTTACTACAATCTCTTGTATAAAACCTTACAAAATACCTCTGAAAGCCCAAATTGACAGCAGAAATATAGACACATTGTCTCCTCTATGTTAGTGACATCCACAAATACCTATTCCAAGGCCAGCCAGAAAATCTGCCAATAATGTTGGTAAACATTGAGGTTAAGTACTATAGTTAATTAAGAGACTGAACAAGGCATAAAAGTCAGATCTACAGACTGGCAGTGAGATGATCAGTTAGGAAATTGAAAGAAAGAACCCAAAGGGAAAGCAAGCAGTGGAGGCTGAATGACCTTCAGAAATCAGGTTCCAGGAATGCGACTGTCTGAGGATAATAACATGGACGATTTACTTGTGGAAGCAAATGCAGCTTATTCATTCTACTGTGACACCTTTCACAAGTGACAATACAAGGTAACCACATCGTGACAAACTTTTCAACATCCTCAAATTGTAGCAAACCAACCAACTCGTGATGCTATCATCATCGATGTTCCTTTTACAAAGTCAACTTGTTTAGATGTTTCAACCTATCACATTCACTCTTACACAGAGCAGGCAGTTAGTATAACACCCAGATGGTGGTTTGCATGTGGAATGAACTTCCTGAGGAAGTGGTAAATGTGGGTACAATTACAATGTTTAAAATACAATTGGATAAGTACATGAATAGGAAAAGTTTGGAGAGATATGAGCCAGGAACTGGCAGGTGGGACTAGTTTAGTTTGCGATTATGTTTGGTATGGACTGGTTGGGCGGAAGGGTCTGTTTCCATATTGTATGACTCTCTGACATCCCACTTGCCTGGATGGGGGCAGTTCCAACAACACTCAAGAAGCTTGAAACCAGCCAGGTCAAAGCAGCCCGCTTGAATGGTGCCATATCCACTAACAGTCACTCCCTCCACTGCCAACACTCAGTCACAGCAATGTGTACCACAAACAGGATATACTGCAGAGCTTAACAAAGCCTCCTAAGATGATACCGTCCAAACCCATTGCCACTACCATCCCAAAGCTCAAGTGTAGCAAGTACATAGGAACACCACCACCTGCAAGTTCCCCGCCAAGCAACCCCCACCATTCTAGATAGGAACTATATCACCATTCCTTCAGTGTCACTGGATCTAAATCCTGGATTTATGGCAAATGGACTACAGTGGTTCAAGAAGACAACTCACTACCACCTTCTCAAGGGAACGACGGCTGGGCAATTAATGCAGTGACACCTAAGTCCCATTTTTGAAAATAATTACTTCCACCTTTGATCCATAAACATAGGAAGTTAGAAACAAGTGTAGACCATGCAGCTCCTTGAGCCTGAAGCACTATTTGATTAGATCATGATTGGTCTGCATCTTAACTCAACCTAACCAACCTTGTTTTCAAGTCCACAATAAATTTATTAACAATAAACCATCACTATAACTTCCAAGATATGAATTATTAAAAAACAGCAGTTTGATGCCAGGCTTTCTGACCTCGTGTCAGAATAGTCTAATTGTAATTTTAAGAACCTGACCATTGTTCTTGCTCTATGCTGAAATGCATTAGTGCTAACCGCGAAGTGACGAGTGGTTAAATCTTAATTATCTTGTTTAATACGTATGAATAGTGCTGAACATCAATAAAGATGTGAGTTCACAGCATAGAATACCTTTCAATACTTGTAGCAACAATAAAAATTGTTACATTTTTAGTCACAACATTGATTAACAGCATATATTTTGTGATAGGCACCTTTAATGATGGAGATGCAATGAGACTGCAGCAAGACAACAGTGCTCCCAACAAGATTTCAAAATCAAAATGAAGAGATAGCAATAAGTCAGTGTAATGAAAAGTCATGCGACGATACTTTACAGATTTGTTCTACAATAGGCTAACTATCCTTGTTGCATCTTATTTCAGTGTGGGCAGCTATTGAATGCCCCTTCCACCTCTGCCCCTGTGTAAAACATGATGTGATGTACCGACTTTACAATTTGACACCATTTCTCTAGTCCCTGATGCTATGGAACGTGAAAGCGTTTCAATACCAGAGCTTCTCCCACATTCATGGAAAGTCCATTAACATGTTGTTTAGCTTAATAAAAACCGAAACAAATGCAGATGCTGTAAAGTAGGAACAAAAACAAAGTTGCTGGAAAAGCTCAGCAGGTCTGGCAGCATCTGTGAAGGAAAAAACAGAGTTAATGTTTTGGGTCCGGTGACCCTTTAGCTTGTTGGAAATCTAATCAAGTGCAATTTTTCATAGCTCACTCCCTTTCCTGAGAGGCACATAGGAACAGCTCTGGAGCTGAGTCATGCTAGTGATGCAGGGTGGTACACAAACGAATGAAAAAGCCTGCCGCTAGGTCCATGGCTGCACGCAGTAACAGAGTCTGGGGCTGACAATGGCGTTTGATAGATATTTATTGCACTTTGTTTCAATATATTTGAGGCATTTCATTGCTACTGAGCATGCTTCTGGGTGGCAGCAAGCACAGTCTGTCAATGGACGGGCATTTCCTCTGGACGGCTGCATGTTGGCCAGCCAATGCTTGAGTCAACGTAATACAATGGTTGGAGCAGAGTGAGCGGACTGCGCACCTGCCCTTCTGCTTCCCTCACTGCATTGTTAAACATAAAATCCAATTCATGGTTTGAGTACAGCTACAACACTTGCATTTTCACCAATGTGGAAAATTCTCCAGCTGTCTCCTGTACATGAAAAGCAGAACAACTGCAACCTGGACAACCTCTACACCACTAGTCTACTCTCTTTCATCTGTAAAGTATTAACAGTGCTATCAAGATGCACTTACTTTAGCAATAACCTTCTCACTGAAGCTCAATTTAGTTGTCACCAGTGCCACTCCACTTTTGGCCTCATTACAGCCCGGATGCATATGTGGACAGGTTTATTGGTATACGTACACCAAATGGATAGTAGCACTTTAAAAAGATAGCTCACCACTGCCTTCTCAAGGGCAAATAGAGATGAACAATAAATGCTTGCCCCAGCCAGTAAAGCCCGCATCCCTTGAAGGAAGAAGAAAAATGAACAGAAGATCTAAATTCCAGAGGTGAGGCGAGTGTCACTGTCCTTGACATTAATGCTGCGTTTGGGATTAAGGTTGCAATTGATAGTGTGTGGCATCAAGGAACCCTAAAAAAAAAATCAAATATTAACGGGAACACACAACAGGATCAGGTTCAGGTCATCCGATTGTATCAGCCACAGACTCTATTTGAAAAAAATTCTCTTCCATATCTCTAGCCATGTCTATTGATTCTAATTCCTCTGTTAAATGTGGCTTTTCCAAATCTGCCACCCCTCCATTTTAGGGACAATTTACATTGAATCATGGACAGATGTACCTACTTAGAATGAGGTTAACCTGGCCAAGGTAGCATCTACTAAGAAACAACACGGAACAACTCAGCACTCAGCAGAAAGCTGTCCGAAGAACAGTATTCCTTGCAACCACACTAGCTTTAAAAAGCTACTGTTCACCTAGATGAGTACTGGCAATCTGAAGTAGGCCCTGTTATTGACAGACAGAGTTGGAATTAGGAGCAGATGGGGGAAGGTGACAGCACGATTCTCTGACAGAGAGCTGGAGTTCCTGAGGGAGGGGGTTGGTGCAGAGAAGAGGTGTCCCCTTCCCGGAAGGCCAGCAGAGAAGGCTATGTCACCAGATTCTGCTTTCACCCGGGTCAATACTGTCGCTAGGTTACAGAGGAATGGACAACAGTGTTGCCAAGATTGTCTGCCAGGGGTAAGCACCACACTCTTCCCTCTGCCATTCTCATTACCACATGTACCACTTTCCCCTCCTCATTCACCCCCAGTTTCCCACATGGCTAACCCAGCTGCCTCCTCAGTCCTTCATCACCTTTCACCCCACATGCACCAGGATGAATGGTCACTCAATCCTCCCCGTCCTTCTTTCTAACACAACGGGAGAAGACAATCCATAACAGGGCAAAGAGAATGTGTACAGACTGGGGAATGACTGACATTTGTGTTCTCACCGGCTATGAGAAGAGATTCCTCGCTTCAGCAGGAGAAGACCAGGACCAATCCTGCAAGCGTGCTGAAAAAATCTATGGCCACACAAACCTGCAAGGCCTTTCTTTATTCTGCTACTGCCTTCCTATTAACTGTGCTTTCACTGTCAATCATTACATATCACATGTAACAACTGGCTGTGACACCTCCTTTCTCTTGTGACTCACAGGTACTGCTAGCCTCCCCGTGACCTCTTTGGAGAAACAGCCAGTTCCCACAAAAGTGCCCTCCTGAAAACTCAGAGAGTAAGAGTACTGAGGCCCAAGATGAGGCACTGGCAAGGCTCCCTCCTGCACACCCACCAGTTCGGATTCTGAACCCATGGTGGGAGTGTTTGAATATTTGGGAACACAATCTGGTGAGCTCCTCACTGCGACAGCTTCGCAGCTGGCTGATGAAGAAATGCCCCAATCCGCTGGCACTCTGAGGGCCGCTGTAGACCAGGTACCTGCTTAGACCCAGGTAATCATCAACTTTACACAATGCACAGGGAGGAGGGGCAGTGGCAGACAGGCAGAAATAAGTCAATGGTCCTCGTTGGGTACCTCTGTGCAGCAAGCCATGTGACCGTCCGGCCATCTCCATGCTCTGTTTGGCCAATGGAGAGCCAGCGCTGGAGATACACTCCCACTTATACTCCACTGGCCCAGACGTTGCTCCTCACAACTGAAAGCATTATGATGGGAAGGAGGTGTAAGCACAGTCTAGGTACCCACTCCTCAAAAGGAGAAAGGCAGTGCCAGGAGACACCTGGACTGATTGCAGTCAATCCCCTGGACTGGTATGGGAGACTGTCCTTGACTTTCTCTGCCAGGAACCCCTGAATGAACGGGGCCTCCATTAACTTTGGTGAGATCTACCCCTCCCATGATTTTGAAACATGACTGCTTGCTTGCTGCACATGCCATGTGTTTGTTACGTAACCCTAGATTGAGGACTGCTGACCAGCCAGAATAGCTGCCTAGTTTTCTAACTACCGCAAGGCAAGGCAAGGCATGGGTGCTGCAAACATACAGTAAGTGGTAAGCCAGCGAATGCAAAAAGCGTGAGTGAACAGCCCTGAGATATGGCTTGTTCTAGTCCTTGAGCTGGGTGCCTGTTGCTGCGTGTGCACTGTGCCCAATGCAGCCTTTCAATGCTAGTTGCTGGTGCGCCATGAAATGTGAATCTGTGCTTCCAAACCACTGCCAGTGCACCAGAGAACTGCCGGGATGATAGTGATGGTTTGGCAGACGGCAGATGTCAATGTCTTGTGGGTGAGGGATACACGTGGCTGGTGCCCCAGGCTCATGGGGTTTGATTGGAAGTAACACAGGAAGCATTCAGAGCAAGTGACGAACTGAGTCTGCCAACTCACCATGCTTTGGCATTTTGGCACTGACTTGCGAGGAACTGGACATGCCACTTATTAAAAATGCCTAAAAGGAAGTACTTGTTGCCCCCGATGCCAAGATGGGCCTTGTTGAACTTGTTGCCTGGGTCTGCCAGACATCTCTGCTCGGACCCCTTTAAGATTCTATCCTCACTGATTGTGCATCTCCCTTCATTGAATAGCTATAGGCTTATGGAGGTGTCTCGATAGGAATATACATTTGGTGAGGTTTGATAGAATGAGGTTGGGGATGAGACCTGAAGTATGCTACTGGATGAATGATTGGGATGTGGTGCATTGTAAGAGAGAGATCGTGTGCGATGTGCAAAGCTTGAAGTCAACTTAACTGTGCAAGTGACGTCAATAAAACTCTGAAATAAAAACCAAAAGAACCGCAGATGCTGTAAATCAGGAACAAAGATGCTGGAAAAGCTCATTAGGTTTGGCAGCATCAGTGAATTAAAATCAGAGTTAATATTTCAGGTCCAGTGACCTTTCCCCAGTTCTGAAGTGGGGTCGCCGGACCCGAAACGATAACTCCGATTTTTCTTCACAGATGCTGCCGGACCTGCTGAGCTTTTCCAGCAACTTACGTTTTAGTCCTCAGTAAAACTATTGCAGCCCTCCTGCATGCCATAGGTGTCCCACTCTTGGCATTAAGCACCTCCGCTCACAGTTTCAACTCCCTTCCAAGGTTCATTGACAGGCTCCCTGATCCTTAGTGGAAATATGACCTTTATCCTGGCCTCCACCAGTATGTCCAGTGTAACCAATAAAATTATCTTGCAGTGTGTTGCTGCAAATCTCCTTCCATGAAGTTTGCTTCGTTGCCGACTTTCCTTCAAAACTGTCAATTTCAAGGCTCTTGCTCTGTTTTGTAAGCCTGAGCTTTTAATGTAACATCACCCTCAACCTTTGCTAATCACAGTTGTGTCAGTTTTTCCGTGCTGCTTTTATTTTTCTAATCTATTCATCGAGAGTCACGCCTATTTCTGAATAATTTTGCTATTGCTTATTTTCTGCCAAATTGTTTACATTAACTTTCCTTTGTAACTCAGACAACTTTGTACCTTTTGTGCCTTCATAATTTGCTGCATTTTAATTTAAGACCTGTAGTTTCAGGTTTAACATCAATCCGGAACTTTCCTTGAAATTTCTATCATATTTTGATCACTCTTTCCCAGAGGACCGTTTCCGATAAGATCACTAATTAACTTTGCCTCATTTACGCAATGTTAGATCCAAAATGCACTGGCATCTAGTTGTCCCTTGACGTTATGTTCTAAAGGAAGTACATTTTGAACATGTTGCTTCATCTTCTAAGCAACTTGTGCCAGTTTTGTTTGACCAGTCTTTACGGGGTTTAAACCTCCCTATGATTTTGTATTACTAATGTTACGCATTCCTGCATTCAGACAATGTTTGCTGTATTCAGCACTGACGGATTATTGTTCAGGGATACATAAACAATTCCCAGCAGTGATTTCAGCTTTTTGTTTCGTCTTAGTTCTAATGCATACTGGTTCTGCATTCTGATTTTGTGGGCTAATGTACTTTATTGTTTCTGTTATCTCATCATTTATCATTTCAACTACAAAACTCGCTTTTCAATTTTACTTTTTTTTCCTAAAAGTCGGGTAATCTGGAATACAACATTCAGAGATAGTAGGAACCTGACCCCACGACCCAGGATATTTTTCCCTCCCCACCCTTATCTGCCTTCCGGAGGGACCGCTCTCCTCTGCGACTCCCTTGTCCGCTCCACACTCCCCTCCAGCCCCACCACAGCCGCCACTTTTCCCTGCAACCGCAGGAAGTGCTACACCTGTCCCTACACCTCCTCCCTCACCCCCATCCCAAGTCCCAAGAAAACCTACCACATCAAACAGATGTTCACCTGCACATCTGCTAATGTGGTATTCTGTATCCACTGCTCCCGATGTGGTCTCCCCTACATCGGGGAAACCAAGCGAAGGCTTGGTGATCGCTTTGTGGAACATCTACACTTGTTTCGCAACAAACGACTGCACCTCCCAGTCGTAAACCACTACAACTCCCCCTCCCACTCCTTGGACAACATGTCCACCCTGGGCCTCCTCCAGTGTCACAACGATGCTACCCGAAGGTTGCAGGAACAGCACCTCATATTTCGCTTGGGAACCCTGCAGCCCAATGGTATCAATGTGGACTTCACAAGCTTCAAAATTTCCCCACCCCGATGGCATCCCAAAACCAGCCCAGCTCATCCCTGCCTCCCTAACCTGTCCGTCCTTTCTCCCACCTATCCGCTCCTCCCACCTCACAGACCAACCCCACCTCCTACCTACCAGCCTCACCCCGCCTCCTTGACCTGTCCATCCTCCGTGGACTGACCTATCCCCTCTCTACCTCCCTACCTACACTCACCTTTACTAGCTCCATCCCCGCCTCCTTGACATGTCCGTCTCCTCTCCACCTATCTGCTCCTTTATCCATCTTCCATCTGCCTCCCCCTCTCCCTATTTATTTCAAGAACCCCTTCCCATCCCCCATTTCTGAAGAAGTGTCCAGACCCGAAACGTCAGCTTTCCTGCTCCTCTGATACTGCTTGGCCTGCAGTGTTCATCCAGCTCTACACCTTGTTATCCTGGAATATAACATGCCAGCTTTGGACATCCTGCGTAATTACATATGATTGAGTGTCAGTGACAATTTCATACCTGTTTAACTCCATCTATGCCATTAATTCTTGTTATGAATGTTTTGCATGTTCTTTCATTTTAGCGAGCAACATTTTTCCCTGATGTGGTCTTAGTACTAATCACTGTTATAAAGCGCTCTATCTTTTCCTGGCATGATTAATTTCAATAGTTATTGATAAATGAAGAATGCAACATGACTAGTGCAAACATAACACTGTGACATTGCTGATATGCTATGTCTCTCAAAGAAACACTCCTGATATACCATGTCCCTCAGTTTCATACTCACAAAACACCATGTCTAGCAATGTAATAACCCCTGTATTCTGTGCCTCTCAACATCACTCTCCTGATACAGTTTCTTAACAAAAAAACCTAACACACTGTGCCTTTCAGTATAAAACTCCTGATGCACTGTGCCCCTCATGTAATTCTGCTTATATCACTATGTCTCACTGCAACTATCCTGATATACACCCCTGATACACCAAGCATCCCAAAGTAACACTGCTGAAGCGGTGCATCTTTCAGTTTAACACATTTGATGCATTGTACCTCTCAATGTAAAACTCCTGATAGACTGTACCTCTTTATGTACCACTCAGGATATACTGTGTCTTTCAATGTTTCACTCCTGAAATATTGTGCCTCCTAATGTAATGCTCTTGATATACTGTGCATCTCAACAGAATGCTTTTGTCTCTCAGTATAATATTTCTTATACACTGTGTCTCTCAATGTCACAGTCCTGTCACACTGCACTGGAAATCAAGCCCTGATATTTCTGCAGTTAGACAGAAATTAAACATTTGAAACAAAAATGCAGAATTCCCAAATGTACCTGGCTGTCAGACTTAGATCGGAAGAACGCCTGGACCGGGTTTCTATATTTAACAAGAATTACTATTAATTACAAGCAAGTAGATGCTAGTAAACAATTATGACTTTTTGGCATATAACTGTACTAGTTAAAATACTAATCTCCTGAAGAGCTCTCCGTTAGGCATATATACAGACTGACACATATAGAGAAAAATAAAACATGGATGTCTTGAGTGGAGCGACAATCCAGAAGAGCAGTTCAGTAGTTCCTGTTCACAGGATTGATTACATGTCATTAGCTGAATCTCCATTTGTGTACACTCTTGGTTCCAAAGCTCTGCACCTTGTCTTACCACAGCTTGAACCAGCAGCTTTGCAAATGGGACCTGCAATGAGTATCAGGTTATTCGCTTTCAAACACAGGCAGTTCTTCATCAACCATCCTTGAGTTTAAAGCAGTTCTTTTCCTACTTCAGACCACAACTAAAAGTACAGAAAAATTTTAAAAAAAAGACTTTACCTGGTTCCACCATTAAAAAAAAGTAATACCTTTTCAAAAATGCAGTTCATTATTAAGCAGGTGATGCCAAATAAGAATGTAAGATTTACATCCAGTTATTCTTCCTCTCCCCTTATACAACCTTACACAATCTTAGCATTTCTCAAAGTTTTAACTTATTGCAGCATTTTACACTCAGAGCAATGCATCAGCAATTGCATTATCTTTCCTCGCAACGTGAATAACCTTTACATTAACCGATTGCAAAAAAAAACTCCATCTGAATTTCAGATTTCTGAGTTTCAGACTTGTCAATGAAGACCGTTGGATTATGATCAGCATAAGTTAACCTCTCCTTGTTAGTATGTTGGACATAGACATTGAAGTTTTGAAGAGCCAACAACAATCCTAAAGTCTCCATGGTACAGTACTTCCTCCAATTCTGGTTCAATTTCCTAGAGAAGTAGCCCACTAGCTTCTCTATTCCCAACTCATCGACCAGCAATAACAGTTCCCATCTCCCCAAGTCATAAGCATGAATCTCTATTTTAAAAGGTCTGCAAAGATCAGAGGTGGCTAACATTGGTTTATTTGTTAGGGCTACATTCAGATTCTAAAAGGCCGCATGGCATTCTGCTCACCGTACCATTTTTGCTTGTTCTTTAAAAACGTTGTTAAAGGTGCAGCTATTGTGCTAAAGTATTACACACATTTCTGACAAAACCACATCACTGAACTCCAGCTGGTTTGACTACGTTTACTCAAGTGGTTTTCTAGCGTGTACAGGATCTCAGATTTTCACCTGAGTTCTTTCTTCTGGGCTGAACTAATGAGGATGCTGTTTTATCACTCTTCGACATCCACGTGGGGACTAGCTAATGCAGTGCATGCAGGTATATCTCTACAGATGATTTATATTTCCCCAGTAGTCACACAATAGCCTTCTCTTGTCCTATCTCAATATCTGAATAGCATCTAACTGGTATTTCAGTGTAGCTAGTTGAACTGTTAGAGAACAATCTACCTCTCTTTCTAACTCACTTTCCTTATCTCTGTCATCTTCCACTACTCACCACCTCACACATTTTATCCCCCTTATCCTATGATGATATTTTTTCTATCTGTTTACGTGACTTAACAGATCCTTCTTCCCAACGTCAGGAGTATGTATCAGATAAGTCATTTTACTAACCTGTCTTTTTTTTTATTATTTAGTCATTTTGTGGGATGTGGGCATTGCTGGCTGGCCAGCATTTATTGCCCGTCCCTAGTTGCCTTTGAGAAAGTGGTGGTGAGCTGCCTTCTTGAACCACTGCAGTTGGCCCATGATGGGTTGATTCACAATGCCCGTTGGGAGGGAATTCCAGGATGTTGACTCAGCGACAGTGAAGGAACACCGATATATTTCCAAGTCAGAATGGTGAGTGGCTTGGAGGGGAACTTGAAGGCGGCGATGTTCCCATATATCTTTTGCCCTTGTCCTTCTGGATGGAAGTGGTTATGGGTTTGCAAGGTGCTGTGTGAGGATCTTTGATGAATTTCTGACCAGTTTGTATGGATGACTCAATTTTACTTTCAGAAGTCCACATTGCATAGGCACCAGTACCAATATTTTGTCTCCTGCTTGAAATGTGCCAATTGCTGAATGTTAATCTGCCGTTTTTTTTCATCTTTACTCGTCAAACTTTTAAATACTTTTATGTTACCTTATATGCTTCTGTAAGTATTTACAGAAACATGGACAGGTAAGTCAACACTGAGATTTCATCTTTTTCATTCAAGAACATCTCCCTAATCAAATTTATTGCACCACTAATCTCATGACCATGAACTAATTCAAATGGACTGAACCCAAGAGATCTGTTTTGGGATTCTCTGATAGCAAATAGTATTAAATCTAATTCTTTGCCCCAGTCCTCTCAGTATTTGTCACTGTATGCCTTAATCATGGTTCTGACACTTTACTGAGTTTACCCTCTCCAAATCTCCTCATGTTTGCGGATGGCATTCAATTGCTTTGTGTCAAAACTGAAAATAGCCTCTTGGAAAACCTTTCAGCAGAAAATTAGAAACCTAACCAGATTGTACCTCAATCGGTAGTCCTTCACAAGTAAATACCTGAGTCAACTTTCCACGCCTACCCTAGCAGTAATAATCCTAAAAGTGATAGCTTTTGGGAATTGGGTCATGAGAAAATAAGAAATAGGAGCAGGAGTAGGCCATTTGGCCCATTGAGCCTGCTCTGCCATTCAATAAGACCATGGCTGATCTTTTCATGGACTCAGCTCGACTTATCCACCCGCTCACCATAACTGTTAATTCCTTTACTGTTCAAAAGTCTATCAATCTTTGTCTTAAAAACATTCAAAGAAGTAGCGTCAACTACTTCACTGGGCAGGGAATTCCACAGATTCACAACCCTTTGGGTGAAGAAGTTCCTCCTCAACTCAGTCCTAAACCTGCTACCCCTTATTTTGCGGCTATGCTCCCCTTTGTTTCAGTTTCACCTGCCAGTGGAAACAACCTCCCTGCTTCTGTCTTATCTATTCCCATCATAATTTTATGTGTTTCTGTAAGAGTCGCCACTTGTTCTTCTAAATTCCAATGAGTATAGTCCCAGTCTACTCGAACTCCTCTCATAAGGCAAAGTCCATGTATTTTAGCCATTGCTAAATGATGAAAAAAATTACCCATAACCTGTTCGAGCAGCAGTTCCATCTTCTTGGTCTTAACTGGTCTTTACATGACTACAGGCAAAGTTATAACTTTCGTTCCTGCCAAATTATTACCCAGAAGTATTTCAAATCCTTCAAATGGTAATTTCTCAACTACTCTGAGTAGCACTTGCCCAGACAACAAGCCACGATCCGATTGGACCTTGCTCAATGGAACTGGGATGTGTTCTCCTCCTATTCCAATGTATTCCCATTCATTGAACTCTCTATAAGGAAATCTAAATCATAGAACATAGAACATATAACATGCAACATAGAACAGTACAACACAGAACAGGCCCTTCGGCCCACAATGTTGTGCCGACCTATTATCCTATTAAGACCAATCTACCTACATACACTACGTTTTACTATCCTCCATGTGCCTAACCAAGAGTCACTTGAAAGTCTGTAAAGTATCTGACTCCACTACCACTGCCGGCAGCGCATTCCACATGCCCGCCACTCTCTGTGTGAAGAACCCCTCTGACATCTCCCCTATACCTTTCTCCAATCATCTTAAAATTATGCCCCCTCATAATAGTCATTTCCGCTCTGGGAAAAAGTCTCTGGCTATCCACTCTATCAATGTCTCTCATCATCTTGTACACCTCTATCAAGTCACCTCTCATCCTTCTTCGTTCCAATGAAAAAAGCCCTAACTTCCTCAACCTTTCCTCATAAGACCTGCCCTCCAGTCCAGGCAGCATTCTGGCAAATCTCCTCTGCACCGTCTCTAAAGCTTCCACATCCTTCCTATAATGAGGCAACCAGAACTGAGCACAATAGTCCAAGTGTGGTCTAATTAGGGTTTTATAGAGCTGCAGCATACCCTCGTGGCTCTTAAACTCAATTTCCCTGCCAATGAAAGTCAACACACCATTCGCCTTCTTTACAACCCTGTCAACTTGGGTAGCAACTTTGAGGGATCTATGGATGTGGACCCCAAAATCCCTTTGTTCCTCCACACTACCAAGAATCCTGCTATTAACACCGTATTCTGCATTCAAATTCGACCTTCCAAAATGAATCACTTCATACTTTTCTGGGTTGAACTCCATCTGCCACTTCTTTGCCCAGCTCTGCACCCTGTCATTGTCCCGTTGTAACCTACAACAGCCCTCCATGCTGTCCACAACTCCACCAACTTTTGTGTCATCGGCAAACTTCCACCCTTCCACTTCCTCATCCAAGTCGTTTATAAAGGTCACAAAGAGCAGAGGTCCCAGAACAGATCCCTGTGGAACACCACTGGTCACTGAGCTCCAGGCTGAAAACTTTCCATCTACTACCACCCTCTGTCTTCGATTGGACAACAGTTTTGTATCCATACAGCCAAATTTCCCTGAATCCCATGCCTCTTTACTTTCTGAATGAGCCTTCCATGGGGAACCTTATCAAATGCCTTGCTAAAATCTATATATACCATATCCACTGCTCTACCTTCATCCATGTGGTTTGTCACATCCTCAAAAAATTCAATAAGGCTTGTGGGGCATGACCTGCCCCTCACAAAGCCATGCTGACTATTTCTAATCAAACTGAGCTTTCCAAATAATCATAAATACTATCTCTCAGAATCTTCTCCAATAATTTGCCCACCACAGAAGTAAGACTGACTGGTCTGTAATTCTCAGGATTATCCCTATTCCCTTTCTTGAGCAAGGGAATAATAGTTGCCATCCTCCAGTCATCTGATACTACTCCAGTGAACAGTGAGGACACATAGATCATTGCCAAAGGGGCAGCAATCTCTTCCCTCGGTCTCCGTATAAACTTTGGGTATATCCCCTCTGGCCAAGGGGACTTATCTATCCTCATGTATTTCAAAATTTCTAGCACATCCTCCTTCCTAACATCAACCTGTTTGTGCATAGCTGCCTGTTTCATGCTGTCCTCACAAATGTCAAGGTCCCTCTCACTGGTGAATACTGTAGCAAAGTATTCATTAAGGACCTCCACTACCTCCTCTGACTCCATGCACAAGTTCCCTCCACTATCTCTGACTGGCTCTACCCTCACTCTGGCTGTCCTCTTGTTCCTCACATGAGCACAGAATGCCTTGGGGTTTTCCTTGATTCTACCCACCATGGCTTTTTCATACCCCCTTCTAGCTCTCCCAAGTCCATTGTTCAGTTCCTTCCTGGCTACCTTGTAGACCTCTAGAGCCCTGTCCGATCCTTGTTTCCTCCACCTTAAGTAAGCTTCCTTCTTCCTCTTGACGAGATGTTCCACATGTCTTGTCATCCAAGGTTCCTTCACCTTACCATCCTTTCCTTGCCTCAGTGGGACAAACCTATCCAGTACTTGTAGCAACTGCTCCCTGAACAACCTCCACATTTCTGTCGTGCATTTTTCTGCGAACATCTGATCCCACTTTATACTCCGTAGCTCTTGCCTAATAGCATTGTAATTCCCCCTCCCCCAAATAAATACTTTCCCATACTGTCTGCTCCTATCCCTCTCCATGACTATAGTAAAGGTCAGGGAGATGTGATCACTATCAACTAAATGCCCTCCCACCAAGAGATCTGGCACCTGACCTGGTTCTTTGCCAAGCACCAAATCCATATGGCCTCCCCTCTATTCGGCCTATCTACATATTGAGTCAGATATCCTTCTGCAGTCAAATTTCAGCCCATAACTATATTAAGGAATACAGGGGTTAATCAAATTGACTTGCTGCAGAAGGATTTGACTCAAATTAGGATTGCTATGCTGCAAGGCACTGTATGTCAGAAGTGGTACATTGTACAACATTCCTCTTTCTACAACATTCCTGACACGCTATGCCTTTCAATCTAATGCTCCTGATAGACTATAGCTCTCACTGTAACCCTTTTGATACCCTGTATTACTCAATGTATCACTTCTGACATACAGTGCCTTGCAGCATAGCTATCCTGATTTGAGTCAAATCCTTCTGCAGCAAGACAATTTGATTAGCCCCTGTATTACATAAGAATATAAGAATATAAGAACATAAGAACTAGGAGCAGGAGTAAGCCATCCAGCCCCTTGAGCCTGCCCCGCCATTTAATAAGATCATGGCTGATCTTTTTGAGACTCAGTTCCACTTACCTGCCTGCACACCATAACCCTTAATTCCTTTACTGTTCAAAAATTTATCTAGCCTTGCCTTAAAAACATTCAGGGAGGTAGCTTCAACCACTTCATTGGGCAGGGAATTCCACAGATTCACAACCCTTTGGGTGAAAAAGTTCCTCCTGACCTCAGTCCTACATCTGCTTCCCTTTATTTTGAGGCGATGCCCTCTAGCCCTAGTTTCACCTGCTAGCGGAAACAACCTCCCTGCCCCCACTTCATCTATTCCTTTCATAATCTTATATGTTTCTATAAGATCTCCCCTCATTATTCTGAATTCCAATGAGTATAATCCCAAACTACTCAGTCTCTCCTCATAATCCAACCCTCTCAACTCTGGAATCAACCGAGTGAATATCCTCTGCACCCCCTCCAGGGCTGGTATATCTCTTCTCAAGTAAGGAGACCAAAACTGCACACAATACTCCAGGAGTGGCCTCACCAGGACCCTATACAGCTGCAGTATAGCCTCCCTGTTTTTAAACTCCATCCCTCTAGCAATGGCAGACAAAATTCCATTTGCCTTTTTAATTACCTGCTGTACCTGCAATCCCACCTTCAGCGATTCATGCACAAGGACACCCAAGTCCCTCTGCACAGCAGTGTGCTGCAATTTTTTTTACCATTTAAAACATAGTCCATTTTGCTGTTATTCCTACCAAAATGGATGATCTCACACTTATCAACATTGTACTCCGTCTGCCAGACCTTTGCCCACTCACTTAGACTATCTATTCCTTAATTTCATTATGGGCCAGAGTACTTCTTTTGAAAAAGGGGGTGGGGGTTAACTTCCCTTTAGATAAATAAATAAAACCTTTACATTTCTCATCTACCCTATGTATTTCTTCTGCACTCACAGCAGTGATTCCCTCTGTGGCCTTTTCATTTTGACCTTCTTTTGCGAATCATTCTTACAAACTCCAATCATTACCATGAATTTCCCTCTCAGGTTTCTGCATTTTTTTTTGCAATGGAAACACCTCTGCTTCCACTCTTAGTGCTCTCCCGTCGGATAAGAGGAAGAGATCTTGGGGCACTCCTAGCTATCCATTCTTAACCCCTCTGTCTCTGTCCGTCAATGTAACACTTTTGATACACTGTAGCTCTCAAAGTAGAACTACAGGTATACTGTGGCTTTCGAAGTCAAACTCCTGATCTACTGTGCCTCTCAGCATAACACATCTGGTACACTCAATGCAACTCTCCTAATATAATGCATATGTGTGTAATACTGCTCACATAATGTATCTCTTAGTGTAGTAGTCCTTATACACTGCGTCTCTCAATGTAACACTCCTTATATACCATGTCTCTCAACAGAAGATACCTGTAAAAATCGTGCTTCTCAATGTAACACTCCAGATACATTGTAGCTCTTGATGTATTGCACCTGGTATGCTGTGATTCTCAATGTAACCTCCCTCTGAATGTAAAACTCCTTTTTTAAAATATGCATTCAATATGTATTGCCCATCCCAGAGGGTAGTTAGAGTCAACCACATTGGTATAGGTCTGGAGTCACATGTGAGCCAGACCAGGTAAGGATGACAGTTTCCTTCCTAAAGGACATTAACAAACCAGATGGGTTTGTCCAACAATGATTTCATGGTCGTCATTAGACTCTTAATTCCAGATTTTTATTGAATTCAAATTCCACCGTTTACCAAGGCAGGATTCAAACTCGGGTCCCCAGAACACTACCTGGATCTGTGGACTAATTGTCTCGTGATAGCACCACTAGGCCATCTCCAGCCCGTATATACTCTGACACAGTGTCTCTAAATGTAACTCTTCATATGCTGTACCTCTCCGTATACCACTTCTGATATACTGTGCCTCTTTGTGCAACATTCCTGACACGTTATACCTCTCAATCTAATGCTCCTGATAGACTATAGCTCTCACTGTAACCCTTTTGATACACTGTATTACTCAATGTACCACTTCTGACACACAGTGCCTTGCAGCATGGCAATCCTAACGCACTGTATCACTCAATGTAATGCTCCTGATAGACTGTGGCTCTCACTGTAAACCTCCTGATACACTGTATCACTCAATGTAGCACTTCTGATATACTGTGCCTAGTCGACTAACACTCCTGATTGTAAAAATGATGTCTTTTTAAAATTGTCGTAATTTTAATTGTGAAGTGAAATGAGAAGAGCACTGTTTTAAACCCAAGGATCACTGAAGGATTGATGCATGTTTGGAGGCTGGTAACCCAACACTCATTGTGAACTACGGAATGAAATACATTTGCAGACAAGCTGGAGCTGAGGGGTTGTGTACAGTCAGAGCATTGGCTGGCAACAAGTTGCTGGTTGATATTTGGAATAGTGACCAATTGTCAATGACAAAGACAATCTGCCTGCCATCAATTGTGTGATGAGGTAGCTGAATGACTTGGAGCTGCAAACAAGATTGTGAGAAGCCTTCAGACTTCCAGCAGCTCAGGAGGCCAGATTCTTAGGGTCTAAGGATTAAATAATACATTTCCGCTAGAAGTTGAGTGTCTCTTTGAGTGGATAGTATATCAGGTGTGCGAAACATAGAGCAGCCATGCGTATAACACAATGGGTCAGGAGTGTTACATTGCGGTTTCAACTTTGTATGGAGTGACCCTTATGCGGCTTAGAGTCTAATGTCAGTAGGATCCCAGTGTAAATAGGAAACAATATTGATGAAAAGATTCTAAGAGGGTCTTGGGGGAGACAGTGTAGGGCAGACAATGATAAAAAGAAGTGATAGTAACATCCAGGGCAAGATTGATTGCATTTGCCCTGCCTGGGGGAAGCAGACCATACCACACAACCTACAACACAGAGGGACATCTGTTTAATTTGTTGGGTATGAAACAAGATTGAAATGTGGATAAGAAGATGTTATAGTATAAAGATAATTAATTCCTTATATGTTTCAGAGTTTAGCTTCAGTCTAATAACTGAGGCAGGCCAATCCTTGTGTCACTGAGTAATATGATCGTAAAACCCTAAACTTAGTCTTTAGCATCTGATTTTTTAAAAATCAAAACAACACTTTGCTAGTAGTTAGTCTAATTGTAGTAAGCAGTAAATATTCTTAAGAAACCAGATCCGCACTTTCAGTCAATCTGTTTCTAAAAAAAAAGGTGAATCAGGGAATTTTGTGTAATTTACAAAAAAAATTTGTGACAGCTCTGGAAAGCACAAGGTTTGATTTCCAATGCATTACCCCAGTGAGGCTTAAGATGATAGGTGCCACTAAATATAAGACTTCTAACAAACTGTACTTCTCCTAATAATACTCCAGATACATTGTGCCACTTAGTGTGACATTGGTGACTTGCTGTGCCTCTATGTTTAACAGTTCTGACACACTACCCACTCAGTGTAACACCCTTGCTAGACTGGGCTGCAAAAGTGTAGTCACGCAATGTTACACTTTTGATACACTGGTGCCTGTTTGTGCAACGCTCTTGCCATATTATGCCTCTCAATGTAACACTCCTAATATACAGTGTCTTTCACTTTAAAATGCCTGACAAAATGCCGCTCAATTTGACATATCCTGACATTCTGTGGCTCCAGTGTAAACCTCGTGATACACAGTAGCTTTCGGTGTAAAACTCCTGATATGTTGTGCTTATCAGTTCTAAATGAGCCTCTCAGTGTGATACTCCTGGTATATTGTGCTTCTAAATTTAACACTTCTGACAAACTATCTTCTCAACGTAACACTCTTGTTGGGCTGTGCATCTCAGTTTAACACTCCTGACACACTGTGCCTTTCAACGCAATACACCATACTTCTCAATGTAAGCTCAGAGAACTTCACGGAGAATCTGAACTGAAGTTGGGCACTCCCTTGTCACCTGGGACATTAACCAAGTCTCTCAATTGGAGAGGGTGCAGAAGGGATTTACCAGGATGTTGTCTGGGCTGGAGAGTTTTGGTTATGATGAGAGACTGGGTTTGTTTTCCTTGGAACAGAGGAGACTGATGGGGGGACATGGTTGTATAAAACTAAGAGGAGCATAAATGGGGAAATAGGAAAGAACTTTTCCCCTTGGTGGAGGGATCAATGAGCAGGGGCATGGAATTAAGGTAAGGAGCAGGCTTAGAGTAAACATTTTTATACACAGAGGGTGGTGAGAATCTGGAGCTCACTGCCTGTAAGGATGGCAGAAACCTTCACAGCATAATATTTGGATGTGCACTTGCAATGCCAAGGCATACAAAGCTGTAAGACAAATGCTGGAAAATGGGATTAGAATATTTAGGTAGTTACTTTTGACTCGCACAGACTCGATGGGCTGAAGAGTGTGTTTCTTTGCTTTAAATCATTGTGATTCTAACGTCAACAATTTCACTTTATAAAATAAAATAAATATAAAAACTTCTCTGTAATTGGGTATTCCTCAATGTAAACCATGGTGTCTGACAGCTTGTTGCTGGCCCAGTTGAAGTACGCCTCGTGGCTGCAGTGAGTGATACAGACCAGCCAGAGGGAGCTAGTTTCCTGAGATTCTGATGAATTAAAATATCAAAAATTTATTCAGCATATTAGCAAGCAAGAAAGCATGGAGGTTAGTGATACTTCACAGGTTTACTACCATACTGCATATGTGAGTTTCCAATAACCTGCAGATATACAACCAGACAGCAGGGTGCTCTGAGAGAGTAAGGCAGAGGGTTCATTCCAATTGTGGGCTGAACACAAAGTGGGCATCACACATTCAACTGTTCGCAGCTCAAACATTACTGCGAGTGAATTGGGGGGTTGCTGACATTGCCACAGAAATCCAACTTAGATACCTTTTCTGAAGGTGGATAGCATGTACTATGTCACTTTCAAATGATCTGTGTGAGCTTTGGAGCTATGAAAAGTTGTCAATACTTCCAGCTGGATCTATGGTTTGTGAGTTAACTAGCAGCTTATCGTCTCAGGCACAGCATGCTCACAACAGAACAACAAAGCAGTTGTGGCATTTTGCTGATATTGGCACAGACCTTGAGACTGGGAAGGGTCTAGAACATATGGATGTATGAATTAGGGATACTAATAAGTAATTAAAACAAATAAAGTAATAAGTAAATGAAAATGATCATAACTAGTTGTGGAAACAATAGTAATAATTGCAGGTTATGTTCTGTTTGCACTTCTGTGTGAATTCATTAACAAGCACCATTTAAGATATCTGTTATACTTCCCTCTCCCTCTATTATTTTGCCATAACCACGTACATATCTTGCAGATCCATCTTTTGTGTCTTTGCTTGTCCTACTACCATCCCCTTTTGTGTTGTGTCATCGCCCCTTTGGCATTCAACTGGGCAAGGTATTGGCAACGTGGTAATGTCACTCAACTTGTAATCTTGACCATCAGAGTGAAGTTCTTGGGGCATGTGTTTAAATCCCACTATGGCTGATGAAATTTGTGCTCAATAAAATTCGAACTAAAAATGTTAGTTTAATAGCCACTGTATAACCATTATTGATTGTCATGAAAATCCATTTGGTGCATTAATGCCCTTTAGAGTTGGAAATGCGTTGTCCTTACCTGGTCTTGCCTCCATGTGAAGCCAGACCCACAACAATGTGGTTGTTGTTGACTCTTACCTGCCTTTTAGATGATTAGCCGAGCTAGCCAAATCCATGCTAGCATCGGCCCCATTCCATGAATGAATAAAAATAATGTCTTATCTTCCTTTCCCATTAATACCAAAGGAATAATAGTGGAAATCTTATTAAAACTGGAAATGCTGGAAGCACAAGTCAGTTGCTTTTATGGAGAGAGGAACACAGTTCACATTTCAAGTTGCAATGACTCTTCATCAGAACTGAACTAAGGCATCAATGTGAAGATGTTTTTCACTTGAAAGGCGTGTTCGCAATTACAGCAGATGAGCCCCTCTGTTCTCAGCAAGACTCCAGCCACAAATCTCCCAGTGAAATGGCAATCTCCTTGCATTTCATTCAATGTAATATGCTGTACTCACTGCTCACAATATGGTCTCCACTATTTTGAGGAGATCAAATGCAGAATGGTCAATCACTTTGCAGGGAACCTCCAATCAGTTAGCAGGTTTGGCCCTGAATTCCCTGTTGCTTGGCATTTTAATTCCCCTGGCGCCTACTCTGACCTTTCTGTCCAGGGGTCTGTTACAATGTTGTCATGAAGCTGAACACATGGTCAAGGAAGGGCACCCCATTTTTCACTCAACACACTTTAAAGCCTCCTGGACTCAGTTTTCATCATGACTTCGACCTCCAGTTTGTTTCTTTTTTCTTGTTGTTGTTTCTTGTTTTTGTTTATTCCCATGATTTGCATTTGGGCGGTTACTATCCATTTGTTTCTTTACTTCAACTTTTGACATTTAATCTCTCCCGTTCTGTATCCTGTCCCAGAGCTTCCCTCCTGTCCTCTCTTCCCTCCTTTTCCTTGCTGGTAACTCATTGCATTTCTATTGTTCCTCTGTTCTCGTGAAGGGGCACAAATCTGAAATATTAACTTTGTTCCTCTATCCACAAACACTGCTTGACCTGCTGAGCATTTGTTTTGATCTTATTTACAGGAGTAACTGCAGCTTAAAATCTTGATGATATAGATTCAGCTAATGGGAGCTTCTCCCATTTAAAGAACTTTACTTTTATATACGCAACTTTCAGGGTCTCAGGGTGTCTCAGTGAACTTTACAGCTGAGGAGATACATTTGAATTGTAGCCACTATTGTAATGAGGGAAATGCAGCAGCCAATTTGCACAGAGCAGATCGCAACAAATAACATTGTGATCAGCAAGTATCAGAGAACCTTAATGTTGGTTGAGGGTGAAACATTGACCAGGAATCGAGGGAGATTTTTGCTGCTTTTCTTGTAACAACATTGTGGCATTTGCCTGAGAGGATAGAGTATGCCTTTGTTTAACATCTCCTCTGACAGTGCAGCACTGGAGTGTCAGAAAAGATGTGGAAATCAAAAGCTGGATTTTCTGTTTTCCAATCAGCTGCGTTGCCCTTCCCCCTGCGTTGGTAAAAAATTAAAGTGAGATGATGTTGGGTTGGTGGTAATATCATCATGCCAGTCTTTTTATGATTTGAAAGGGGTGCAGATGCAGAAAAAAGCAGCCCAAAATTTTGAAATTGTTAATTAACAAGATTGAAGCTTTTCAAAACCCAATTGTTCATAATTTTTTGAGCTCATTGCATTTTCCTGGCATTGGAACTAAAAGAGTTTTTCACACAAGCTATGACTAGGTGGCACAAAAGGCAGGAAACCAATCTGACCACTGAGCCATGGGTAAACGCACAGAGGATTCAGTCAGAGAAGATGGCAGCATTCGTCAGCTTCTGAACAACATTGTAAAAAGCTTCATTTGGCTTTCAGTGAATGATAAAGACTAATTTTGAAGGCAGCAACATTTACAATTCTAGCTAAGATCATAGCATTACCCCTCTGCTACAGGAAATCTTAGCCTATGATGGTGAATGGGCATCAAGGCAACGTTTATACCACAATTTCTCAGAACCTGCAGACTACATATTCTACACCAAATTGTGATTTATATCCAACTACGAATGTAGCTGCAGCAATAACCCTGCATTAAATTACTTATAAAAACCAAGTTCTGAGGAAGATTCCGAAACGTTAAACTCTGTTTTCTCCTCCACGGATGCTGCCAGACCTGCTGAGCTTTTCCAGCAACTTTGTTTTTGTTCCTTACTAAATTACTTATTATTGTGATTGAAAATCATGGCATCATGGCATAAATGGACAGCCATGAGAAATATAACATTAATTCTGATAATAGTTTTTGATTTGATCAGATTTTTTATTGTCACAAGTAACTAAGTACAGTGAAAAGTTATGTTTTGTGTACAATACTGCAGATCATGCATCCAAAGATCATAGGGTGATTGAACAGAGTGAGGAATATAAAGCTACAGCTGCAAAGGAGATGTATGAAAAACAAGGTCAACATTAGATCGAAATTAGAGAGGTCCGTTCAGAAGTCTAATAACAACAGGGAAGGAGCTGTCCTTGTAACTGTTGGTACGTGTGTTTAAACTTTTAGGGAGCGGGGTCGGGACTTATGGTCAAGAATCCAGCTTTCTTTGTACCTAGAATCGGTATCTTTCCAACCAGGCAGCTACTAATCCGATGCTTGATTGGGTACACAGAGGTGCGGCAGAGATGACCCTTCATCCTATCTCTGTCACCCTGATGAGAAATGGCAAGCCTAATCCCAGGCAACAGGGGTCAGAACTGAGCCCAACAATCTACTGATGAGAATGAATGAAATGTGGCACTGAGTGAGCCACAGCTGACTGCTTAGTGATTTCTGTGAGAGAGCAGAAGGCGTGAGGGAAAGCTGAAAAACCCTTGACTTTAAAGGTGATGGAACCATGCACCTGTGGGGATTAAAAAGCTAATGATTGAGTGCGGGAACAGCACAAATTGTACATATTCAGTCATATGGCATTGACTAAAGAGCTGATTCCTACAATAACGGTTCTTATTTTTGCTCTCGTTGTTGCGTGTTGCCCCTTTCAGTTACTTTCATTTATTCATGGGATGAGGCAGAGCCAGTGATAGCAGTATTTGTGGGGGTTGGTTTAGCTCAGTTGGCTTGTGAAGTAGGGTGATATTGATAGTGTGGGTTCAATTCCTGTACCATCTTGAAGGACTCTTCTTCTTAACCTCTCCCCTTGCCTGAGATTTGGTGGCCCTCAGGTTAAATCATGACCATTCATCTCTCTCAAATGACAGAGCAACCCTATGGTCTGGTAAGCTTGCATCAACTGACATCTGTTGTATGTTGATAATTACAATTGTGGAGGTTGGGGTGAGTCAGAATCTTGAGCTGTTGAAATGTACGCACCCATGTTGCTATTAATGATCAGGATTTTGACCTAGGATGATAAAGGAGCAGCAACATTTTTTTCTAGTCAGGATTGTGTATGGATTGGGGGACAACTTGTAAGTTGCAGTGTTGCTCTCCCACTGCTGCTCTTCTGGGTGAAATAGATCACGGAGTTGGAAGGTGCTGTCAAAAAGCAAACATGGATGAGTTGCTGCAGTGTGTCTTGTGGCTGGTACATATTGCTACTGTGCATTGGTGGTGGGGGCAGTGAGTGTTCAAGATGGCAGATGATGTGCCCATCAAGTGGGCTGCTTTGGTCAGGAAGGCATCGATATATTTCTATACAGTTAGAGTTGCACTTATCCAGAAGTAGAGGACATTCCACCACACTCTTGATTTATGCCTTGCGGACGGTGGTCAGATTTTAGGGAGTAAGGAGATGAGTTAATTGCTGCAGCCTCTGACCTGCTGTTGCAGCCACACATCTTATATGGCTAGCCCAGCTGAAATTCTTTCAATAGTAACTTCCAGGATATTGATGGCAGGGATTCAGCGATGATATTGTCATTGAATAAACAAAGGAAGTGGCTAGATTTTCTCTTTTTAGAGATGCTCTCAAGAGTACAATATTTATTTTCTTTTGTTTGGATTGAAAGCCAAAACTGGGAAACTTTGAATCAAAGAAAGTTTGGGAACAGAATGGCTACAGTTCTAAAAAATGCATGCACATTTACTGGATTTTCTGATTTTCAGATGAAGGGTCTAGGCCCGAAACGTCAGCCTTCCTGCTCCTGTGATGCTGCTTGGCCTGCTGTGTTCACCCAGCCCCACACCTTGTTATCTCAGATTCTCCAGCATCTGCAGTTCCTACTCTCTCTCACATTTACTGGAGCTGTCTGTAGCCTGCAAAGCAAATGGTGCATGGGGAGATATGGCCTAGATCTTCCAATTGCCAGAAGAAAGTTTCTGAATCCCCAACGGGAGATGCACGTAGAGTTCTTGTGGAATCCCTGCATTTCAGATTCCAAACTAATTGCCTAGGATTCCACTCGGCAATTCCAGGGACTCTCTAAAAGTATCCTTTTAAATTGGTGCATTCAGTGTGCTCAGCATGTAAGTATTCACTCAGGAATTATTAGACTATTTAATACCCTTGTCTACCTCTGGGGGAACTATTCAACTAACCTGCCACCTTACAACGTATACATCTAACTACATCTTGCCAGGCTCTCAACACACCCCCAACCCTGAACCAACGCCCATCCCTCTGAGACCGACACAATCCCTCTATTTCCCCGCAGTCCTCCAGCACCCATTGCATCTCCTCTAGTCCTGGGACTCAATCTCCCAGTCCCCACCACTCCCACCCTGCCAGCCGGTCTAATACAGTTCCCCACCACCAGAACTGACTGGATCTGGCCTGACACCAGTTCTGAAACCTTTTCCCGCCTTCCCCCTCTGCTGGACTTGATGCCCTCTGCCCCACCACCAGACCCCAAACCTTTTTGCCAGATCTGGCACCCTCTGCCCCGTAGTTGATCTTAACTCCCTCCACCCCGCTACCTAGCCCAACACTATCACATCCTCCCTCCCCACAGGAACCAACAACTTCTGCCCACTCCAATCTACCCAAACATTTTGTCGCTTACTTGGCCCCAATGTCACCTTACCCACTTGGCACCCTACCCACCTGGCACCCTAACCCCCTGGCAGCCTATCTTCTGACTGACTTGGCATCCTACTCACCAGGCACTCTACTTAACTAGCACAGTTCCCCACCTAACTGGCACCTTACCTACCTGGTATCTTACCCCTACCCACTTGTCACCCTACGTTCCTGACAACCCACCCCTACTTACCTGGCACCCAATCACTCCATCCTCCTGGCAACCTAACCTCACACTTACCTTATGTACTTAGCCTTTCCTGAATCCATCAATCTGGCTGGCAGTAGTGGCTTTTTTAAAGGAAAATCATTCATAGAATAAAGGCCTCCCTGGCTGCGCCAGCATTTGTTACCCATCCCTAATTGCCCAGAGTGCAGTTGAGAGTCACACACATTGCTGTGGATCAGGAGTCACATGTAGACCAGGCCAGGTAAGGATGGCAGTTTCCTTCTCTCAAGGACATTAGTGAAGCAGAGGACCTTTCCCCCAACAATTGGCAATGGATTCATACTCATCAGCCGACTCTTAATTCCAGATTTTTTAAATTAAGTTCACAATTCGTCATCTGCTTTATTGCGATTTCAACCATGGTCCCCAGAACATTACCCGGATCTCTGGATTAACATTCTAGTGGTGATACTGCTAGGCCATTCCCTCCCCTTATCTGTAAATTACATCATACGGCAGCTGTTAAAACAATAACAGTGTAGTAACGTTGGTGCCACCCCTTGGAAAATCTGGCTCTGTGGTACTTTTTGGGGATGTTGAAGCCAAGGAAATAATTTCCCCTCATTTGTATCCAGCATGAATTTGCCAAGTAACCCTGGTTTGATTGTTTCTATTTCCCACGGACCAGTCACTGTGGATGTGAGAAAGCACAACTTAACACCAGTGTTTAGATTGTCCCCTGAACAGATTACAAAGTGTTTTTTTAATGTGAATAGTGCAGCAGACAGAACTTAACCCCTAAACGGAAATAACGAAAATACAGCTCTCGCTGTCCCTACCCCACATCCCCTACCCTCTTCTGTGTGAGATATACAAGTAAATCCAGTCCTTTCTAACTATTGTTGCTGTCCTTGCATTGTAACTGGTCCCTTTGAATACCCCTGCCAAAGGGAGGGGGAAAGAAATCTTCAAAGGTATTGAAAAGATCAATTCTCTACTGGAAGATTAGACATTCATGCAAATAACTGTGCCGTCTAGCAAAGAACTCAAAAGGGATTGAAGAAAGCTGGAAGGTACTAAACTGAAACATCTTATCGAATCCCATACTCCAGATTGACACCATCAAACTGTATTACTCCTGTTTCATTCCCATTCTAAAAGTCCATATCCTCATGTCTGTCTGTGTGTACATGTGGATAGTTAAGAAGGGGAAGTGCCACAGTGTTTTATGTGACTAATTCATATTTCTTTGTTACCATCATTTAAAGATTTATACAGAACAGCTGCTTGCTGGTAAACTACACAGACCTGATGGCATAGAAACATTCAGTTTGAATTAACTAGTTAGATGGAATGGTGCAATTCAGTGGCAATCAAACTTCTTTACAATCATGATGACTCCAGAATTAATTGGTCTTGATTTCCAGCATGTGCTTTCCCAGTGAGTCCTAACAATATTTATCTCCTGAGAAATTTGTAGCATGAATGTTGTTTGTCATTTATCAGCACAAGCCTGAATATTGCCCAGGTCTTGCTGCATATGAACATGGACTGCTTCAGTATTTGAAGAGTCAAGAATGGTGCTGAAAATTGTGCAATCATTGGTGATAGTCCCCACTTCTGACCTTATGGTGGAGAGAAGGTCATTCATGAAGCAGCTGAAAATGTTTGGCCTAGGATACTAACCAGACGAAGTCTTTCAGGAATATCGTGGGACTGAAATAATTAGCCTCCACCCACCAGAACCATCTTCCTTTGTGCTCAGGAGGATTCTCAGCCTCCAAGAGGTTTCTCTCCTGAAGCCAATTGGATTCAATTTTGCTAGGGCTCCAGATGCCACACTTGTCAAATATTGCCTTGATTTCATGGGCAGTAACTCTCACCTCACCATTGTAATTCAGGCCATGTTTTGGCCAAGAATGTAATGAGGTTTAGAGTTGGATCATTCAGTGGAGACTGAGTGTCAGTGAATAGGCTATTATTAATTAAGCACCACTTGATAACATTGTCGACGCCATCTTCCACTATTTTGCTGAGATGAAGAGTAGACTAGTGGGGTAGTAACTGGCCAGACTGAACTTATGTTGCTTTTTGTGGACCGGATATACCCGGACAAACTTCTATATTACTAGATACACGCTGAAATTGTACCTGAACTGGATTGGCTTGATTATGTACACGTAGAGTTCTGGAGCATAGATCTTCAGTACTATATTCAGAATGTTGTCAAGGCCGATAGCCTTTTCAGTATCCATTTCCTTCAGACATTTCCTGGTATTACATGGCGTGAATTGAATTGGCTGGAAACTGGTATTTGCAATGCCGGAATCCCATGAGGAAGCCAAAATGGATCATTCAGTCAGCACAGTTACAAGTGCTTCAATCTAATCATGTGCATTCGTGCGCTCTGTTTTCCCCATCATTGAAGATGGGAACATTCATAGAGCTTTTTTCTCCCATTATTTGTTTAATTGTCTGCCATTATTAATGGCTGGCTGTTAGTTAGCTTTTCTTTGGCTGTTTGGTGTGAATTTAGTCTAATGTTGTAGCTTCACCAAGTTGCGCCTCATTTTCAATTCACCTGATGCTGCTTCTGGAATATTCTCCAACACTCCTCATTGATCCAGGTTTGATCCCTTGGTCTGATGGAAATTGTACAGTGCTGCCAGGCCATAAAGTTTACACATTGTAGTTCAACACAATTCTACTGTTGCTGATGAACATCCCTGATTCCCAGTGATTACATCTTATCAAAATCTATTCAATTGTGTACCATGGAAGTACAACAGAATGGATGGTGTCTTCAGTAGGAACTTTGTCTCCACAAGAACTGTGTGGTAGCAACACCTTCCAAAACTGTCACATGTTTATGCATCTGCCACAGGTAGATGAGTGGGGAAAATTTTCCATAGTTTTGCTTCCCTCGCCACCAGCTACAGACCTAGTTTTGCAGCGATGTCCTTCAATCTAGGCCAACTCGTTCAGTAATGGTTCTACTGAGCCACTTATGGTGATGGATATTGAGGTTCTCCACCCCCGAGTACATTCAGTGCCTTTATTCCCCTCCAAGCATCTTCTAACTGGTATTCAATTTGGAGAAGTACCGATATCACGTCATGGTGCATTGTTAGGCTGTGTTCATGAAGGCTTGATCAAAATTAATAGAAGAAGACATGTGTACCTAAATAAAAAGCAAATTTATTGGCTTGATCTACATAATGTGTGTGAGAGATATATGCAAACTAATGAGTGAACCTATTAGCTTAAACCACACAATACACTTATCTATATAAACAAGTAAGTCTCTCACTGCCTTTTATCCTTTGGGAACTTTGGTGACTGTGGCACTTGGAACTCTGTCCCAGATTCCTTGGTACCGGTCTCATTAACTCAAGCCCATTAGTGAAAAGTCCGAGGACTGGGGCAAAGTCCCTGATATCAATACTACTCTGAATCTATGATTCCATTCTGAATCTCCATTTTCAAAGTGACTGTGGTATTTTTCCATCCGTCCAACAGGCTAAAAAACGAATCCAAATGGTGCCATGTTACTGCACAATAGGACAGTTCTCACAGACAGTTCAATGTCACATGGTTGCTTCCCAGTCAAAACAGGCTATTTTTGGATTAGACCTGTTTTTCACATACTATTCCACTTTCCTTCAATTGCACATTGCCATGAGCAATTAACCCTTAATGTCTGGTTTGAAGATATCGTTTTTTAAACCCAACACTACAGGTGGGGACACCTGCATGTGGTAGTCAACAAGAAATTTTCTTGCCTGTGTTTGACCTGATGCCATTAGACTATGTGGTGCCCAGGCTTAAAGTTGAGGACTCCCAGGCCCACTTCCTGCTGAATGTTGACCACTCTGCTGCATTTTCTGTTGTATCTATTCTACCATGAGTGGTAGAGATGGTGATGATGGCATCTGTGTCCGAAAGATATGATGCTCTGCATATGATTTGACAGACTAACTGCTGCTGGACCTCTCTGTGGTAGTCCTCACAATTTAGGCACAGGTCCACAGATGTTATTAAGGAAGTCAACAAAGCAAGTTACACCTTTGCTGTTGCATCTGAGTATTTTTTTTTTTAAATTGCTTCATGGAGATCTGGGTGTACTGCCTGAGGCAGATTTTATTAAATCCTAAATTGCCCTTGAGAAGGTTGTGTGAGAGATGTCTTCTTGAATTTCTTCAGTGCCTGTGACATAGGTACATCTACAGTGCTGTTAGAAAGGGAGTTCCAGGAATTTGACCCCGTGACAGTGAAGACATATTGACGTGGTTCCAACTCAGGATGTTGTGTCCTTTTGAGGTGCTGTTCTCATGAATCTGCTATCTTTGTCCTTCGAGATGGTAGCGGTCATGGGGTTGGAAGGTGGTGTTGAAGGAGTTTTGGTAAGCTACTGCAGTGAATCTTGCAGATGGTACCCACTGATGCTACTGTGCAACAGGGGTGAATGGAATGAATGTTGGAGCTGTTGCATTGGGTCCCAATCAAGTGGGCTACAGTGTCCTGGATGACATTGGGCATCTTGTCAATCCTTGGAGCGACACTCATTCAGGCCAGCAGTATTCCATCATACCCCTGGCTTGTGCCTTGGAGATGGTGGTCAGGCTTTGGGGAAACAGAAGGTTAATTTACTTGTTGCTGAGTTCCGCACCTCTTACAGTCACTGTATTAATGTAGCTGGTCTAGAATAGTTTGTAGTCAGTGTTAAAACCCAGGATGGTGATTGATGGTGATAACAGAGTGATGATAATGTTGCTGAATGTCAATGGTAAGTGATTCGAATTTTATTGAATGAAGTCATGGTGGCATCTATGGGCAACAATGTCATTGGCCACTTATCAGCCCAAGCTTGATGTTGTTGAGATCTTGCCACATGTGAACATGGATTGCTTCAGCAATCTGAGGAATGACAAATGGTGATGAACAGTGTACAATCCTTTCCAGCCTGCCTATGGCCAAGACAGCTGTCTGATTTTACTTCTGCGGTGAATTACGAAGCAATTTCAGAGGATAGTTAAAATCTGATCACATGCTGTGGACCCAGCTTCAGGTTATTGAAGGTCATCAGACTTTCTGCCCTCAAGGCTTCACGACACCATTACTGGCACTCACTTTTGATTCCTGATTTACTTAATTGACTTGCTGGGATACCCAAAGTCTGTTTATGAAATGGAGGGATGAGAGATAAAAATATAAAAACAACGTCATAAATGGACTCACTGAAATAATTAACTGAGATATTTGCTATGTGCAAGGAATTGACAGGTAACATTGAAAATATGGCCTCAAGAAGGTTTCTATGAAGTGATTTATTTGAAGTATTTCTTATCATTCGGCAATTCATTGAATTATCTTATTTCACACAACTGTTATAAGTAACAATTTAATTGCACCAAGTATGAAATATATAAACCTACATTCACACAAAATTAGTGTACATAAAGTGCTTGTTTGACAAAAGAAAATCTTTTCACAATGAATTTACTTAATTTAGTTTACGTTACCTGGCTGTGAGCGTTGTATCATAGTTTATTTAGTTCTGATGAAGAGTGATATTTGACTTGAGATTAATTCAGCCTTTCTCTCCTTAGATGCTGGCAAACCTGCTGAGTATTTCTTACACTTCTTTCCTTATTCTGGTTTAAGTATATGATTACAGGTTTAAAATATTTGATATATGGATTTAACTAATCATTTTCCACATGCTCAGTGTCACTTTTAAGATCCTCCAGATCAAAGTCTACATTTACACCAATTTCCTCACTGCTTTGTAATATTTTGAATGATTTGTCTTAAAGGCAACATAGAATCCCTACAGTGTGGAAACAGGCCCTTTGGCCCAACAAGTCCACACTGACCCTCAGAACATCTCACCCAGACCCATCCCCATATAACCCACCTAATCTACACACCGGGCAATTTAGCACGGCCAATCCACCTAACCTGCACATCTTTGGACTGTGGGAGGAAACCAGAGCACCCAGAAGAAACCCACCTACACAGGGAGAATGTGCAAACTCCAAACAGACAGTCACCTGAGGATGGAATTGAACCCAGGCCCCTAGTACTGTGAAGCATCAGGGCTAACCACTGAGCCACTGTGCCATCCTGGTTCTGCTGTTATTACTGCTTATACATTCAGTGACACTTTCTCCATTTGCAGTGTTTGTTGTAACATTAACAATTTAACAATGGACTCCATTAGAAGTTTTTCTTACTTGAGTCAAAGCAAACAGATTTCTTGGTAAATCCAATCAGCTGTTACATTTTGCTCTAGTGCTTATGAAGAAGAATTTTGATGTTATTGTTGTTCCCATGAGAAGAACATTCAGTGCATCACTGAAGAAAAGCTCCAACTCAGGATGATGTGACCCTTTGAGGTGCTGTTCCCATGAATCTACTGTCTTTGTCCTTCTAGATGGTAGAGGTCATGGCTTTGGAAGGTGGTGTTGAAGGGGTTTTGCTAAGTCACTGCAGTGATTCCTGCAGACGGTACCCACTAATGCTACTGTGCAACAATAGTGAATGGAGTGAATGTTGGAGCTGTTGGATTGGGTCCCAATCAAGTGGGCTACAGTGTCCTGGATATGCCCTCAAAAAACATGGCTCATTTCTAACTTTGTTGTACCACCAGTATTTACACACCTCCGATCTGCTACAAATATCATAAACAGGGCCTGAGTAATAACTGTGAAGAGGATCACAGGTGAAGGCTTCCTTACGGAGCCTCCAACATTTATCTTCTGCCCTTGTATTTCTGTCGCAATTTCTTGCCTTTTTGCTTTAATCTCTTATCTTCCAGTGAGCTGCCTCTCAAAGTCATCATACCAAGCAGTAATGTGCAATGTCTCAGAACATGACTAACATGAAAGAACTAAACTCAATAAAATCATCGTACATCAAATTGGAGGGGTCAATCTGGAAATTCGTGTTAAGCCGAGCTTTGAGGTACCTGAGGAAGCTCCTTTGTAACCAAGGCAGACCTTGGTTACAAATACACTCTATATTTTAAAAAAAAGTGGTGGTGCAGCAAATAATTGAAAAGATGTCTTTCTTTTCAATTAATTCACACCTTACAATGGCCTGATCTTGTACGATAAAAGACATGAAATAAAAATGTTGAAAGTTAGGCCTGTGAAATCTCAGTTATTTTCTCAGTTCAGTACATCACCTTCAGATGAGTGTGAGTCAGGCCAGCAAGTCATGAATTAAGTCAGACATCTTTTACATGTTTTTATGCTGCAGTGCAAAATCCTGGAGCATCTCTATGCCCTTTGCAGCTTCAGATAGGAAAGAAAGCTGGCTGAATGGAGGGGCGCTCTTCAGGCCTCCTCAGGGTCTTCAAATGGAAACTTCCTCATCTGCCACTTGCCTTACGCAGCACCCAATGTTATCCACCTTGCTTTATTTTCCCACGGCTGTCTCTCTTGAAATTTCCAGACCAGCCTCTTGCAGATGAACAGAAAAGAAGCTAGTCATTGGGTGGTTGGCCTGGCACTGCATTTCCTCATTCTCAGTACCCTGTAGAGCGGTAGTCTGTTTTAACCACAGCTAGCAAAGGTAGTTGTCAATTATAGCTTCTGTCACCATCTCCACACCTTCATCGTCAAAAACGTGATCCTTAGAGCAGTTAGGTTATGTTCCTGCTTCTTAGCAATAGTATCAACAACCTGAGAGATAAGCTGCCATCAATAGTTGGCTCAGAGATAGTAGGATCTGCAGATGCTGGAGAATCTGAGATAACAAGGTGTAGAGCTGGATGAACACAGCAGGCCAAGCAGCATCAGAGAAGCAGGAAGGCTGATGTTTCGGGCCTAGACACTTCTTCAGAAATGAGGGAGGGGAAGGGGTTCTGAAATAAATAGGGAGGGAGGGGGAGGCATTTAGAAGATGGATAGAGGAGAAAATAGGTGGAGAGGAGACAGACAGGTCAAAGAGGCGGGGATGGAGCCAGTAAAGGTGAGTGTAGGTGGGGAGGTAGGGAGGAGATAGGTCAGTCCAGGGAGGATGGACATGTCAAGGGGGCGGGATGAGGTTAGTAGATTGGAGATGGGGGTGCGGCTTGAGGTGGGAGGAGGGGATAGGTGAGAGGAAGAACAGGTTAGGGAGGCGGGGACGAGCTGGGCTGGTTTTGGGATGCGGTTGGGAGAGGGGAGATTTTGAAGCTTGTGAAATCCACATTGATACCATTGGGCTGCAGGGTTCCCAGGCTGAATATGATTTGCTGTTCCTGCAGCCTTCGGGTGGCATCGTTGTGGCACTGCAGGAGGCCCAGGATGGACATGTCGTCTGAGGAATGGGAGGGGGAGCTGAAATGGTTCGCGACTGGGAGGTGCAGTTGTTTAGTGTGAACTGAGCGTAGATGTTCTGCAAAGTGGTCCCCAAGCTTCCGCTTGGTTTCCCCGATGTAGAGGAGGCCACAACAGGAACAGCGGATACAGTACACCACATTGGCAGATGTGCAGGTGTACATCTGCTTGATGTGGAAAGTCTTCTTGGGGCCTGGGATGGGAGTGAGGGGGGAGGTGTTGGGGCAGGTGTAGCACTTCCTGCGGTTGCAGGGAAAAGTGCCGGGTGTGATGGGGCTGGAGGGGAGTGTGGAGCGGACAAGGGAGTCACGGAGAGAGTGGTCCCTCCAGAAAGCAGATAAGGGTGGGGAGGGAAAAATGTCTTTGGTGCTGGGGTCGGATTGCAGATGATGGAAGTGTCGGAGGATGATGCGTTGGATCCGGAGGTTGGTGGGGTGGTACGTGAGGACGACGGGGATTCTGTTTTGGTTGTTATTGTGGTGAGGGGGTGTGAGGGATGAGTTGCGGGAGACAGGTCGAGGGCATTCTCGACCACTGAGGGGGTGAAGTTGGGGTCCTTAAAAGACGAGGACATCTGAGATGTACGAGAGTGGAATGCCTCATGCTGGGAGCAGATGCAGTGGAGGCGAAGCAATTGAGAATTGGGGATGGCATTTTTGTAGGAAGATGGGTCGGAGGAGGTGTATTCTCGATAACAATGGGAGTCGGTGGGCTTGAAGTGGATATCAGTTTCTAGGTGGTTGCCGGAGATGGAAACAGAGAGGTCCTGGAAGGTGAGAGAGGTGTTGGAGATGGTCCAGGTGAACTTAAGGTTGGGGTGGAAGGTGTTGGTGAAGTGGATGAACTGTTCGAGTTCCTCGTGGGAGCACGAGGCGGTGCCGATACAGTCATCAATGTAACGGAGGAAGAGATGGTGTTTAGGGCCAGTGTAGGTACGGAAGAGGGATTGTTCCACGTAACCTACAAAGAGGCATGCATAGCTTGGGCCCATGCGTGTACCCATGGCCATGGGGTGGACTTCACAAGCTTCGAAGTCTCCCCTCCCCCTACCGCATCCCAAAACCAGCCCAGCTTGACGCCGCCTCCCTAATCTGTCCTTCCTCTCATCTATCCCCTCCTCCCACCTCAAGCCCCACCCCCATCTCCTCCCTACTAACCTCATCCTGCCCCTTTGACCTGTCCGTCCTCCGTGGACTGATCTATCCCCTCCCTAACTACCCACCTAGACTCACCTTTACTGGCTCCATCCCCGCATTTTTGACTTGTCTGTCTCCTCTCCACCTATCTTCTCCTATATCCATCTTCTATCCGCCTCCCCCTCTCTCCCTATTTATTTCAGAACCCCCTTCCCCTCCCCCATTTCTGAAGAAGGGTCTAGGACCAAAACGTCAGCCTTCCTGCTCCTCTGATGCTGCTTGACCTGCTGTGTTCATCCAGCTCTGCACCTTGTTATCTCATCAATAGTTGGCTATCAGCTTTCTAATAACCGCTACCCTTCCCCGAACCATTGCTGGAACTTGACTGTAATGTTAAGAAACAGAAATGTCAACTTGATGCTTTTGAGCCAGTGATGTAGGGATGCACAGATGAGTCGCCTGTATTACCGGTAATCTTCCTTTTCTTCCGGATATATCTTGTCTTCTTCCTTGACCAAACTTCAAAAACGTTGAAAGTTTTACTGGCATCATAGTGTCTTGGTAGTGTCTCAACATTTGCAGTGCAGGGATATCTTCTTGGAATTTTCCGTTATAAAAAGCAGCAGTTTTTCATCTGTGTTGGTGCAGACTATTGGCGGCGACACATGCCTTGCTTTGCTTTCTACCATTATACATTCTGAAAGAGCGATCTGGTAAAAGACAGTGAAACAGTCCAATTCCATCCTCAAGAGGCATTTGCAGCCAATTGTCAACCAATGCTGTCTTAATTGTTGCACCCTCACTGTGCAAAAGCTGATGTCGGATGTTAATTGAAGTTATCCGACCACACATCTCTGCGGATCCTTGTGTCCCAGCTTCTTTGCCAGGGTAACTCCCTTTTCCTGCAGGGTTGGAGTGGAGATCCAGTTGCTTTGAAACACATTGTCCGCATTGGGATAGTCAGCTATTCTCGTTGTCTTCCTTGCTGGACAGAATGACTGCTGGTTGAAGATATTTTCCCCTAACTTCAAAACCATTGACAAACATTCCCTGCAACCCCCCAACCCCCACCCCACCCCCTCGCCCCCTCCTTGATGTTCAGTTTCAGCTTCGCACCACCGTCTCCATTTACTGTAGCAACTTCACTTTGTCCCAGAGGGACAGAAATTTAACACTCTCACGGGTTCAGCCGTACTTGCGAGAGATTTCGGTGCCAAACGATGGTTCTCCTGCAATTTGACGCTGTAGCATCTCTTACTTCTGCTTTGGTTGTTTGGCACGGTCACATGACAAGCTGGTGCGAGTTGGTTAATCTGGGAGCTGCCAGTGCAGAAACTTGGTTTATCAGGGGCATCCTTCTGTTGGCTTTCCACTGGCAGGAACAGTTGCCAACTTCAATGTAACCAGTGAATTAGTTTACCCGATATTGACTCATTGTGTTTTAACAGTGTGAGATAAAAAAAAGACAAATGAATTGTGAAAGTTTATCGGGGATTTATGGTGTGAACTTATGAAACCTCTGATTATTACTCCCTTGACATTCAATAGCATTGCCATCAACATTCTGGGGCTTACAATTGACCAGGGGCTGAACTGGACCAGCCACATAAACACAGTGGCTACAAGAGCAGGTCAGAGGCTAGAAACCGTGGGAATATATGTTTAAATCATGTCTGAGTTACAGTGTCAAATAGGGCACAATGTTGGCAGGCTACCTGCTTGGAGTCGATAGATAGCACCCTCCATCCCAAACTCACCTCACAGTGGGAGTGGTTAGATGGCACATACCAAATGGCTTTGATTGAGGGATTATCCAAGTAGCTTTGGTTGAAGTTGACCCAAGGGCCTTGTCCAACACACAAACATTTTGTTTTTGCATACACAGTTCAAAACGAAACTTCACCAGCTGCCGTGCTGGGATTTGGACTCATATCGCCGAATAGTTAAATGTAGATTGTCAGATTGTCAGCCAATTAATACTTGTATTATAATATCACAATGTTTGTTCTCCTGATTATCTTTCACTCATTCTATTAGTGTATCATTCAATGCTTTGCGAGCTGATGGGACAAATATAGACAAGCAAAGAGTTGAGAATTGTGTGAGAATGGTTGGCTCACACCCGAGCAGAGTGACATTCCTACATCCTCCTCTAGACTGTGTAGCAAAAGATTCCACGCAGAGCGTGCGAAGACTAATATTCAGAACCATATCTGGTAGGCTGGGGTAAGTGCCAGGGAGGAGTTTTTGCTTATTTTTCATTTATGGCTGCATAGCATTTATTGCCTATCTCTAGTTTCCCTTGAGAATGTAGTAGTGAGCTGGCCTCTTGAACTGCTGTGATCCATGTGTTCTAAGGTTGACCCACAATGCCTTCAGAGACGGAGTTCCAGGACATTGACCCAGTGACACTGAAGGAATGGTGATGTTATTCCAAATCAGGCTAGTGAATGACTTGAGGGGAATTTGCAGGTGGTGCTGTTCCATTGTATTTCCAGCTCATGTCCTTCTCGATGCAAGTGACCATGGATTTGGAAGTTACTGTCCAAGGAGACATGTGCATTTCAGTGGTGCATCTTGTAGATAGTACATGGCCGTTACTGAATGTTGATGGTGGAAGGAATGGCTGCTTGTGGGGTAGTGCCCAGCAAGTGGGCTGCCTTGTCCTGGATGGTGTCAAGCTTCTGGAATGTTGATGGGGCTGCACTCATCCAGGCAAGTGGGGAGTATTCCATCATACTCCTGACTTGTGCCTTATAGGTGGCTGACAGGCTTTGAGGAGTCTGGAATTCAGAGGTTCCTAGCCTTTGACCTGCTCTTGTCACCACTGTGTTTATGTGACTGGTCCAGTTCAGCCCCTGGTCAATTGTAAGCCCCAGGATGTTGATGGCAATGCTACTGAATGTCAAGGGAGTAATCATCAGAGGTTTTGTGGTTGCAGTTGGTCATTGTCTGGCACTTGAGTGAAATAAATGTTATTTGCCACTTGTCAGCCCAGACATGGATATATCTCAGGTCTTGCTACATTTGAACATGGACTACTTTAGTATCAGAGGGGATGCGAATGGTGCTGAACATTGTGCAATCATTAGTGAACATGTCTTCTTGTGACCCTTCAAAGGAGGGAAGGACATCAATGAAGCAACTGAAGATGGTTAGGCCTAGGGCACTAACTTGAGGGACTCCCGCAGAGATGTCCTGGAGCTGAGATGACTGACCACCCCACAAAACCCATCATCTTTCTTTGTGGTAGGTATGACTCCAATCAGTGGAGAGTTTCCCCAGATTGCCATTAACTCTAGTTTTGCTAGGATTCCTTTTGCCACGCTTGGTCAAATGTAGCCTTGATATTATTCCAACCAGGGTTAATAGTAGGTGCCTTTTCCCTAGGATGGGGAACTTTAAGACTAGGGGGCATGTTTTTAAGGTGATAGGAAAGAAAAGAAGACATGAAGGTCAATTTTTTTACACAGAGGGTGGTTTGCGTGTGGAATGAACTTCCTGATGAAGTGGTGGATGAGGGCACAGTTACATTTAAAAGACACTTAGATAAATGCAGGAGTAGAAAAGGTTTGAAGGGATATTGGCCAGGAGCAGGTAGGCAAGACTAGTTCAGTTTGGGATTATGTTCAGCATGGACTGGTTTGACCAAAGAGTCTGTCTCTGTGCTCTATGACTCTATGACTCTACGAGTATGACTCACCTCTGAAATTTAGCTCTTTTATCCATGTTTGAACCAGGGCTATAATGAAGTTGAGAGCTGAATGGCCCTGGCAGAACCCAAGCTGGACATCTCTGAGCAGGTTATTGCTGAGTAGATGCTAGTTGATAGCACTGCTGACACCTTCCATGACGTTATTGATGATCAAGACTAGACTGATTGTGCAGTAATTGAGTGGGTTGGATTTGTCCTTTTTCTATGTATCGGTCATACTTGGGCAATTTTCCACATTGTTGGGTGGATGCCAGTGTTGTAACTGTACGAGAACAGCTTGGCTAGGGGAGCAGCAAGTTCTGGAGCACAAGTCTTCAATAGAATTGCTGGAATGTTGTCAGGGCCCGTAGCCTTTGCAGTATCCAGTGCCTGCAGTCATTCATTGATATCACATAGAGTGAATCAAATTGGCAGAAGACTGGCATCTGTGATGGTGGGGACCTCTGGAGGAGGCTGAGGTGGATCATCCACTTGGGACTTCTGGCTGAAGTTTGCTGCGAAAACTTCAGCCTTATCTTTTGCACTGATGTGCTGGGCTCTTCCATCATTGAGGATGGAAAAAAATTATGGAGCCTATCCCTCCCGTGAGTTGCCGACCACCATTCGCAACTGGGTGAGGCAAGCTGCAAAGCTTAAATCTGAGCCATTGGTTGCGGGTTCAATTATCTCTGTCACTTGCTGCTTTCGTTGTTTGGCATGCAATGCGTCCTGTTTGCTAGCTTCACCAGGCTGACACCTCATTTTCAGGTATGCCTGGTGCTGCTCCTGGCATGCCCTCCTGCACTCTTCATTGAACCAAAGTTGATCCCCTGGCTTGATGGTAATGGTTGAGTCAGGGATATGCAGGGCCATGAGGCTGCTTTGGAGTACAATGATGGTCCACAGCACCTCATGGATGCCCAGCCTTGAGTTGCTAGATCTATTAGAAATCTAAACCATTAAGCATATTGTTGGTGCCACACCACATGATGGACGGTGCCCTCAATGTGAAAAGGAGATTTGTCTCTTCAAAGTCAGTCTTAGCACTTCTGCCCTGGATCATCAGGTTTATATTCTGCTTGACATGTCAACGCATTCTCCCTGTTGTTGTACATTTTAAAAAAAGCCATAACAACTTGGGGTGGCACGGTGGCTCAGTGGTTAGCACTGCTGCCTCACACTACCAGGAACTTTGGGTTTGATTCTACCCTCGGGCAACTGTCTGTGTGAAGTTTGCACATTGCCCCCATGTCTGGGTGGGTTTGCTCCGGTTTCCTCCCAGAGTCCAAAAATGTGCAGGCTAGCTGGATTGGCCATGCTAAATTGCCCCTAGCATTCAGGGATGTGCAGATTAGGTGGGTTAGAAGGGGATGGGTCTGGGTGAGATGCTCTGAGGGTCAGTGTGGATTGTTGGACTGAAGGGCCTGTTTCCACGCTGTAGGGATTCTATGAACTGGTTTCCTTTAGTTAGGTGATTGCATATTTTGAAAGTTTGAAAATCATTGTATAAATAATAAGCCTTTCGAAATGTATTATTTCTATTCAGTTCTATTCAACTGGCAAAGATTATCTGAGCTGTTATTATTTACAGAGGCTTTCCGGGATTGTATCAATTTGCAGGGATCTTTCACAGGGAAGAGGTTATTTCACAGAGAAGGATTTTCAGAGTGTGTTACAGCTTAGAAGAGAGGTCACTGCGATTGTAACAGTTTAGAGGGTTTTCTCTGGGAGCCTATCTCAAATTTACAGGGTAGGAGCAAATTATGCAGATACTGGAATCTGTACTGAAAACATAATAAGCTGGCTTCACATCAGCTCTGATGAAGACCCATCTAGACTTGAAACATTAGCTTGCTCTCTCTCCACGGATGCTGTTTGACCCGCTATGATTTCAAATTTACAGGGACTGTGCCTCAGTTTCCTGGTGGGGCTCTGCGACTCACAGTTTAAGTAGATAGGGGGTTGGGGATGGCATCTTTGGAATTGTGTCTCAAATGATGAAGAGGGATGGGCTTCTCTGTTTGTCTCAGTCTACAGCTGGTGGGGAGTCATTTTTACAGTTGTGTGTCAGCACTTACAGGGTAATAATGTGCCAAAAGAGAATCTTCACCCCAGAACTATAATGTGGAAGCCACAGCTTTGAATAAAGAAAGCCAAAGAAGAGAGAATGATGGCAGGAACATTGAAGCGAATGAGACTTAATTTTTTTTCACGCAAAGTAAACGTTCTGCTTGTCACCCTTGGTTAACAGAATTGGCGGGATGTTGAAAGAAGCTGGTCCTGTTTCGTCTGACTCACAGTTCTTTTATTTTTGGACTGATAGGAATTGAATTCTGTTCTGCACTATTCTGCCCAGTTTCTCAACAAAGACTTGTGAAGAAGCTCTGAACTTTGGACTGAGTTCTCTTCTCATCTCGCAGACACGCTGCAGTTCAGTAGTGTGTTATTTTCTGAACCACAGTCCAAGTAATCAGCATATATTTATTTCCCCTCTTGTGGATTTAACACCATGCATTTCAAATCATCTTCTGTGACACCCAGCTGTGCAGGCACTGAGCATGTCAAATCAGAAACTTCACTTGTGCTATATCGCACGCTGTACCAACAAAATGATAAGTGCTCAGTGGAACATAGCCTATTCCAATTTCAGTTTTGTTTTAATTTGGTTGGAGTGAGAGGAAAACGACTCTCATTTGCTCTCTCCCAAAAAAGCAAACAGCTAGAACATAGCCTAAATATCCAGGAACTGGTCCTTCACCATCACTGTATTGTTTGGACTCTGGCATTTTAGGTTGCATTCAACTGATCGAGGCTGTCTCGTTCATCTGTTTAAATCTCCTTCACATTTTTTTCATTCATTCATGGGATGAGGGCATCACTGGCTCAGCATGCATTTATTGCCCACAGGGTAGCTAAGAGTAAACCACATTGCTGTTGGCCAGGAAAGGATGACAATGTCCCTAAGAGACATTAGTGAACAGTTTGAATTTTTCTCCAACAAATTCATGACTATCATTAGACTCTTAATTCCAGATTTTTACTGAATTCAAATCGCAATGTTTGCTATTGCAGGATTCAAACCAAGGTCCCCAGAACATTAGCTGGATCTCCGGATTAACTATCCAGCAGTAATACCACTAGGCCATTGCCTCCTGTTACTCATTAACTCACCCCTAGTAAACCCCTACTTTGTTCTAAGTGAGGACAAATTTATTTTTTATGTGACAAAGTTGATTGATTTATACTCTTACCTCTGCAGTTGTTAACACTTACGAGATAACATTCTGATCCAAATTTCAAGCCAGTGTGAAACTTGGGGACAATAAAAGAAGCTATTTCTTTAAAAACTGAAAGAGCTGCGGGTGCTGGAAACCAGAAATGAAAACAGAAATTGCTGGAAAAGCTTCAGCAGGCCCTGGCAGCATCTGTGAAGAGAAATCAGAGTTAATGTTTCGGGTCTGGTGCCCAATTCCTGAGGAAGGCCCAAAAGCCAGTTAGTGCAGACTGGCAGCTATTCAACCGTGACATGCACATCACCCGAACACAACACAATCCCTCACTGTCTCTTTCCTTTGTTTTGCAGGAGAAAAACTGTGTTCAGAGGCAGCAGGGTCAACTGAAAGCATATTGACATGGTCCAACACTGTAGAAGCCCAAGGGACTTAAACATTAAAGACAAGGATATGCAGGCACATAATTGTCCTTGCCTAATTCTGCATTATCCCATAAATTCATCTGGCTAAGGAACAGCAAATTGTAGAAATATGGGCATCTTATTTTCTTCTCTCCCTTCACTATAACCATTGGTCCCTTTTACCTTTCACACATCCAGCTTTATAAAGATGTTGGTTGGAATGCATCTAAGAGCATTGCATTCAATTTTAGTCACCACATTACGGGAAGGATGTGGAGGCTTTGGAGAGGGTGCAGAGGGTATGAGCAAGAAGGAGAGGCTAGAAAAGATCGTGTAGTTTTCTCTGGAATGACGGAGGCTGAGGGGAGACTTGATAGATGTCTCTAAAATTATGAGATTCATAGACAGTGTTGTCGGTCAGAATATTTTTCCCAGAGTTGAAACGTCGAATACCAGGAGACATGCATTTAAGGTGAGAGGGGGAAAATTCAAAGGAGATGGCAGGTTGATTTTTTACACAGAGCTTGGTAGGGTTGTGGAACGTGCTGCCAAGGGTGGTGGTGGAGGCAGACACAACAGGGACATATAAGGAACTTCTAGAAAAGCACATGAAATGGAAGGAAATGGACCAAGGCAGGCAGAAGGGATTAGTTTAATTTGGCGTTATGCTTAGTGCAACATTGTGGGCCGAGGGGCACGTTTCTGTGCTGTACAGTTTCATATTCTTTGTTCTATTCAAGAGCTGCAAACTTCACAGGCAGTGGAACAAGACCAAGAAGACTGAGAAGGTGAAGACACACAGCCACTCAACTTTACAGTCTCAGCCTTCATCTCAGATACTGATGTTGCATGTAATTTAAAGGTTAGGATTGAAACAGGAATTGTACATGGTGAAACAGTGGGCACAAGTTGATGGCCTGGTGGTATTATCATTAGACTATTAATCCAGAGACCCAGCTAATGTTCTGGGGATCTGGGCTCGAATCCCCTCATGGCAGATGGAGAATTTGAATTAAGCAGTTAAGAGCCGAAGAAAGGTGGCTCGGTGGCTCGGTGGTTAGCACTGCTGACTCACAGCGCCAGGGACCCAGGTTCAATTCCACCCTCGGGTGACTGTCTGTATGGAGTTTGCTGCAGTTTCCTCGCACATCCAAAGATGTGCAGGTTAGGTGGACTGGCCGTGTTAAATTGCCCATAGTGTCCAGGGATGTTTAGGTTGGCTGGATTAGCCATGGGAGGTGCAGAGTTGTTGGGTGTGGGGGAAGGTGGAGGTGAGGCTAGTTGGGACACTTTTCAGAGAGTCAGTTTGGACTTGTTGGGCCGCATGGCCTGTTTCCACACTGTAGGGATTCTATGAAGTGTGCCACACCTACAGGCAAGGAAAGTACAGGAGACAGCTGCCTGGAGATTGTGGACATACCTGAAGTGTACATTAATTTGCCTATCTGCTTAGTGCATTGTAAAACTTGCTTGTGTTTAATGCTAAAGAGTTATGGATGAGTCCAGTATAAATTTGGCATAGAGCTTTCTTGGTGGTCATCTTTACCAGTGCACTTGTGGAAACAATAATGATGACACATCTGATGACCAACATCTCAGACCCATTACAGTATAGGCAACAGTCACCTATTATCTGCATGATGTTGTGGAAGATTATATCCCAGGCACAGAAACTCAGACCATTCCAGCATTTTTCCAGGAAAGGATCAGTGCTCCAAAGACCTTTTGTAGATACGGCTGACCTGCTGACAGCCTTTCCGCCCCTCCTCCCTCTTCCAGCAGTTTTGTCGTACTTTGTGTGACCTCTGTTTATTTTCACAGTCATGCTCAAACCCTGTAGGAAGCTTATTCATGTCTGATTAAAAAAAAAAGTTCTGTACAAGATTTTGAGTTACCAAAAAAGCACCAGACAAACCCCAGACAACAAGCACGGGGCTGGATGAACACAGCAGGTCAAGCAGCATCATAGGAGCAGGAAAACTTGACGTTTCGGGCCTAAACCCTTCATCAGAAATCTGATGAAGGGTTTAGGCCCGA
>JAHRHZ010000100.1:1796191-1818834 GCA_024137785.1 Ginglymostoma cirratum
TCTGATGAAGGGTTTAGGCCCGAAACGTCAAGTTTTCCTGCTCCTAGGATGCTGCTTGACCTGCTGTGTTCATCCAGCCCCATGCTTGTTGTTTCAGATTCTCCAGCATCTGCAGTACCTTTTATCTCCTATACCAGACAAACCCCATCTTGTAGGATATTGAAACTTTAAGCATGTGTGGGAAATCATCCAAGACGTAGAGGACTGTAGCAACAGGGAGAAGAAATAATCTTGCTACTAGTCTGCGAGTAGTCACTTTAAAAGCACTGGCGGATGCTCCTTCACACTATTGAATGCAAATTCAGTTGCGTGAGACTAAGGAAAGGGATCAGGTTAGAGCTTTAAAAAAGCAGCTCAGGCATTAAGAATGATTTGCATGGTGCGATGTCATGATTTACCGAATCTCATGCTAACAAACAGATATTAACCTCTGATCAACCAATTTGTGTCTGGCACTCATAGCATCACAGTTTGTGTGCCTGTCACAGATGCACTTTCAAACATTAAACAGCCTTTCAGCACCTAAGAAACGAACAGCGCCCAAACCAAAGTCTGATCTTGTAATGGATCTTGTAATACCTCTCTCTCCTTCCTGGACGTCTCTGTCTCCATTTCCGACAACCACCTAGAAACCGATATCCATTTCAAGCCCACCGACTCCCACAGCTACCTGGAATACACCTCCTCCCACCCACCTTCCTGCAAAAACGCCATCCCCTATTCCCAATTCCTTTGCCTCTACCGCATCTGCTCCCAGGATGAGGCATTCCACTCCCGTATATCTCAGATGTCCTCGTTTTTCAAGGACCGCAACTTCACCCCCTCAGTGGTCGAGAACGCCCTCGACCTGTCTCCTGCATTCCCCACAACTCATCCCTCACACCCCCTCCCCACAATAACAACCAAAACAGAATCCCCCTTGTCCTCACGTACCACCCCACCAACCTCCGGAACCAATGCATCATCCTCCGACACTTCCGCCATCTGCAATCCGACCCCACCACCAAAGACATTTTTCCCTCCCCACCCTTATCTGCTTTCTGGAGGGACCACTCTCTCCGGGACTCCCTTGTCCGCTCCACACTCCCCTCCAGCCCCACCACACCCGGCACTTGTCCCTGCAACCACAAGAAGTGCTACACTTGCTCCTACACCTCCCCCTCACCCCCATCCCAGGTGCCAAGAAGACTTTCCACATCAAGCAGATGTTCACCTGCACATCTGCTAATGTGGTATACTGTATCCACTGTTCCTGTTGTGGCCTCCTCTACATTGGGGAAACCAAGCGGAGGCTTGGGGACCACCTTGCAGAACACCTATGCTCGGTTCGCACTAAACAATTGCACCTCCCAGTCGCAAACCACTTCAACTCCCCCTCCCATTCCTCAGATGACATGTCCATCCTGGGCCTCCTGCAGTGCCACAACGATGCCACCTGAAGGTTGCAGGAACAGCACCTCATGTTCTGTTTGGGAACCCTGCAGCCCAATGGTATCAATGTGGCTTTCACAAGCTTCAAAATCTCCCCTCCGCCTACCGCATCCCAAAACCAGCCCAGCTTGCCCCTGCCTCCCTAACCTGTCCTTCCTCCCAGCTATCCCCTCCTCCCACCTCAAGCCTCACCCCCATCTCCGACCTACTAACCTCATCCTGCCCCCTTGACCTGTCCGTCCTCCATGGACTGACCTATCCCCTCCTCAACTCCCTTTACTGGCTCCACCCTAGCCTCTTTGACCTGTCTGCCTCCTCTCCACCTACCCTCTCCTCTATCCATCTTCTATCCGCCTCCCCCTCTCTCCCTATTTATTTCAGAATCCCCTTCCCCTCCCCCATTACTGAAGAAGGGTCTAGGCCCGAAACGTCAAGCTTTCCTGCTCCTCTGATGCTGCTTGGCCTGCTGTGTTCATCCAGCTCCACACCTTGTTATCTCAGATTCTCCAGCATCGGCAGTTCCTACTATCTCTGATCCTGTAATAATTCTGTGCCTGCCCTAAAGCCTGGCTGAGATTCATAGAGTCATAGAGTCATCTGGCATAGAAACAGACCCTTCGGTCCAACCATTCCATGCCGGCCCAAATCCCAGACTAAACTAGTCCTACCTGCCTACGCTTGGCCCTTATCCCTCCAAACATTTCTTATTCATGTACTTATTAAATGTCTTTTAAATATTGCAACTCTTCCCGCATCCATTGCTTCCTCTGAAAGTTCATTCCACCCACATGATTTGAACTTCTTCACACACGAAGAGGAAAAGGGAATCGTACTACAAACTGACCTCATACCACTCAACAAATGTCCGCAACACTTTTAACTTTAGTCTGCTGTTATCGGTGACAAACCTGCTTCTCACTGTACAAAAATACTCTAGCATCACATCAGGATTGTTCAGCGCTGCCCATCATTCAAGCCGAGCCAATAGGGAAAGCATCTCCTTCTTGGAAACCCACAGCTTGATACATAGATCCTTCGGGCCAAATGACCTATGTTTTTGCTGTAAAATTCTCTGTGAGGCATTTCATTCTTACCGACCATACCCATGACAGAAATGACTAGCACAACGGTCAGCCGTTTCTTTATCAGACGATTCCAGTGTAATCAATTGATGTCGACCCTCTCTCAAGCGCAGTCATGCTCGACAGGCTGCAATCAGAATAGATTCAAACAGACATTTCTCTTGCTGTTCTGAGAGCTATCCACTCAGTTTTTTTCTTGGAGTGGTACTGCAAAATGGTCACTAGAGGGCTGCAGCGAGCTATGGAGGCTTTTGTCGACGAAGAGATAGAAACCAGGTCCTGCACATGGCCTGCTGTGATCACCCAGCTCTGCACCTTGTTATCCCTGCACGTTTTCATTCTGCCAGTCCTTTCTACTCAATGAATGAGCAACCATTTTGTGAGGTGCATCCACTTTCCTCCAACTCCCCATTCTCCCTTGCACCCCTCAAAAAAACAAACATCCTTGACTTTTCCATGCACTCGTTTTCAGAGTTAAACAGGAGACCCTCAAGAAACTGAACGTAAAGCGGGTACTAGTAACCTGGAGAGGAGCAAGACTCAATGTATTTCCACTCCACGTCAGGTCATGCTGACTGAAGGCAGACTCTTCCCTGCTGCGTTGACAGTAAGTCTGAGATGGTTTCCATCTCTGGCCTCATGTTTACGATCCAAGCTCTATCCATTTCAATTTCTGTGGAAGGGTCACCAGACCCGACATGTTAACACTGATTTTTTTTTCCCCCTTCATAAATGCTGCCAGACCTGCTGAGCTTTTCCAGCAACTTCTGTTTTTGGTTCCTGATTTTTTTTAGAATCCCTACAGAGTGGAAACAGGCCCTTTGGTCCAACAAGTCCACACCGACCCTTGGACCATCCCACCCAGACCCATCCCCATATAACCCACACACCCCTGAACACTATGGGAAATTTAGCATGGCCAATCCTGCACATCTTTGGACTGTGGGAGGAAACCGGAGCACCCAGAGGAAACCCGCACAGACACAGGGAGAAGGTGCAAACTCCGCACAGATAGTCACCTGGGGCTGGAATCAAACCCAGGACCCTAGCTCTGTGAGGCTGCAGTGCTAACCACTGAGCCACCGTGCCACCTGGCAGTTTACAGCAGTTCTTTCGGTTTCTAATCATTTCAAATCCTGCATGGGGAATTGCAATGGCTGATAGCGGGTATAGCACAATGAACCGTACTGGGCATTCCTGGTGGACAATTCACGTCAAGAGCAAGGAAGTGGGCCTAAGACTTATTTATTGCATATTCACACAGGGGAATGTGGGGGTTACTGTTTGTGACAGTATTCCTTCTAAATCCCTAATTTCCTTTGAGAAGGTCACGCTTGACCTATCTTCCCGAAGTGCTGCCATCCATTTAGCACAGCTTTTTGGGCCCATTTCAAAGGGACGTTAAGACACTACCACATTTCTATGAGTCTGGAGTGTCGTGTAGGTCAGAGTGGTAAAGGACAGCAGATTTCCATTCTTAAAAGACATTATTGAACCAGACGGTTTTTTGGAACTCATCGATGGTACCTTCATGATCACTGTTACTGAGACTAACTTATAATTCCAATGATATTTAGAACATAAGGGCATAAGAACTAGGAGCAGGAGTAGGCCATCCGGCCCCTCGAGCCTGCCCCGCCATTTAATAAGATCATGGCTTATCTTTTTGAGAGTCAGCTCCACTTACCCACCCACTCACCATAACCCTTAATTCCTTTACTGTTCAAAAATTTATCTAGCCTTGCCTTAAAAACATTCAGCGAGGTAGCTTCAACTGCTTCACTGGGCAGGGAATTCCACAGATTCACAACCCTTTGGGTGAAGAAGTTCCTCCTGACCTCAGTCATACATCTGCTTCCCTTTATTTTGAGGCGATGCCCTCTAGCCCTAGTTTCAACTGCTAGTGGAAACAACCTCCCTGCCCCCACTTCATCTATTCCCTTCATAATCTTATATGTTTCTATAAGATCTCCCCTCATTATTCTGAATTCCAATGAGTATAATCCCAAACTACTCAGTCTCTCCTCATAATCCAACCCTCTCAACTCTGGAATCAACCGAGTGAATCTCCTCTGCACCCCCTCCAGTGCTAGTATATCTCTTCTCAAGTAAGGAGACCAAAACTGCACACAATACTCCAGGAGTGGCCTCACCAGGACCCTATACAGCTGCAGCATAGCCTCCCTGTTTTTAAACTCCATCCCTCTAGCAATGGCAGACAAAATTCCATTTGCCTTTTTAATTTCCTGCTGCACCTGCAATCCCACCTTCAGCGATTCATGCACAAGGACACCCAAGTCCCTTTGCACAGCAGCTTGCTGCAATTTTTTACCATTTAAAACATAGTCCATTTTGCTGTTATTCTTACCAAAATGGATGATCTCACACTTATCAACATTGTACTCCGTCTGCCAGACCTTTGCCCACTCACTTAGTCTATCTCTATCCCTCTGTAGACTTTCAGTGTCTTCTGCAAACTTTGCTCTACCACTCACCTTAGTGTCATCTGCAAATTTTGACACACCACACTTCGTCCCCAACTCCAAATCATTTGTGTAAATTGTAAACAATTGAGGTCCCAACACTGATCCCTGAGGCACACCACTAGCCACTGACCGCCAACCAGAAAAATACCCATTTACCCCTACTGTTTGCTTTCTACTAGTCAACCAATCCTCTATCCTTACCAATACATTACCTGTAATACCGTGCAACTTTATCTTATGTAGCAGCCTTTGGTGTGGCACCTTGTCAAATGCCTTCTGGAAATCCAGATACACCACATCCACAGGTTCCCCATTGTCCACCATGCAAGTAATGTCCTCGAAGAATTCCACCAAATTAGTTAAACATGACCTACCCTTCATGAACCCATGCTGGGTGTTCCCAATGGGACAACTTATATCCAGATGTCTTGCTATTTCTTCCTTAATGATAGATTCAAGCACTTTCCCCACTACCGAAGTTAAGCTAACTGGCCTATAGTTATCTGCTTTTATCTACTTCCTTTTTTAAACAGTGGCGTCACATTGGCTGTTTTCCAATCTGTGAGAACCATGCCAGAGTCCAGCAAATTTTGGTAAATAATTACTAGTAATTATTGAAATTATAACAACAAATAATTACTAATTTCCGCTCTGCCACCATCTCCCTTCGGACTAGATGGCTTTGCTCATGATAGCATCTAATTGCTGCACCAATATTTCATTTGAGAACTTTAATTGAATACAATGCTTATGGTACCAAGCACTTCAAACCTTCTGGTCCCCCTCCACCAAGATCACCTCTGTTATTGATTCATACCAACCATTTGGACAACCCCAAGTTGAATGTGTGTTCTGTACTGATTTCTCACAGGGTAGCAACAGGAGGAATTGCAATCAGCTTAAATGGCACTGAACTAAGGAAAGGAGTGAAATTAGTCAGAATTCTTGCTGCTGGCCTCTCTCCAATGATTAGCTGCTGAACAGCATCAGGTCACGTTTCTGGGCAACCCACTCCATTAATCATTCCTGCTCCTCGCTATTACCAGCACGGATTTGAGTCAAGGGAGCTAAATTGCCACTAATTCCATGGGCTGTAATTTTTGTCAAAAGCCTTTGGATGTGCAACTTTGTCAAAACTTTGCTTCAAATCAGGATGCGCTCAATGCTGTGGAAAGATACCAAGTAAAACATTCACAGCACCTCCAACCATTTGTGATTAGCCTTATCTAAGTTTCCATTTTTAAGCCAATTCCAACCGCTCTTCGGCAAATCATTTAACAAGCACAGCATTCCTCCTGTACTTTGCATTCTTTCAACATTGTAGATTCATGTAGAGCACATTTGGTAAAATGCGCACAGTATTGGCATAGCATCAATGGGACATTCTTTGGATTAGAAAGTATGCCAGGGCTCAGTGGCAGCTCCTCGCTTACATCTTGCATGGTGCTAGCAGCCTGTGTTCACTCGCTTCTTATTTAACACCACACTTACCCCGCTCCTAACCCCCTCAACAGGATTTATCGGAGAGCTGGCTCCTGCACAAATTGATCCAGAATGTGACAAGCAGCCTCAGAAAGCCCAGCAGGCACCCACACTTTAACTGAATTAATTCTTTGAGACCGATGATTTCCTTCAGATGAGCCTGAAGACTTTGGAGCTGAAAGCAATTTTAACTAGGCCCACATAGTAAAACCTCACCCCTAGCCCCCCGCAACCCCACTACCCAACTGCCACTTGCATCTAAACTCTTCAGAAACCTGTAAATCTGAAGGGAGGTGATGGCCGAGTGTTATTATTGCTGGGCTATTAATCCAGAGACCCTGATAATGTTTTGGGGACCTGGGTTCAAAACCTGCCATGGCAGATGGTGGAATTTGAATTCAATAAAAATCTGGAATTAGGAATCTAATGATACCATGAATCAATTGTTGGGGAAAAACCCATCTGGTTTACTAATGTCCTTTAGGGAAGGAAACTGCCACCCTCACCTAGTCTGGCCGACATGTGACTCCAGACCCACAGCAATGTGGTTGACTCTTAACTGCCCTCTGGGCAATAAATGCTGTCAATCCAGAGACAACACCCTCATCCTGTGAATGAATAAAGGAAATAAAAATATAGGTTCAATCTAAAGCTTTGTGTTGAGGCAAGTTTGTTTTGATGATTTTGGTTAAGAATTAAATATGATCAGAAGTGGGCAGTTGTGTTATTTTACTTTGTCATAGTTATTTTTGACAGATGTCCAGAAATTCCTGAAGTCAGACACGCTTTAGAATAGAAAGAGGGTGCAATGATATTCCCAACAGACAGCTTTTGAGGCCTCCGATTAACTCTCTGGTCCCAAATCCCACCATGGTAACTAACGAAGTTTAAATTCAATTTGTTTATTCTTTCATGGAATGTGAGCAATACTGACAAGGGCAACCACATTGATGTAGGTCTGGAGTCACGTGTAGGCTGGGCCAGGTAAGGATGGCAGTTTTCCTTCCCTGAAGGACGTTAGTGAACCTGATGGATTTTTGAAACAAATGATGATAGTTTTGCAGTGAAGACTGCTGAGGTTGGTCATATTGCAGATTTATGAACTGCATTCAAACTGAATTTAATGAATAAATTTGTCCCAGTGATTGTGATCAAAAGTAGCCAGAAAAATAAAAAGTTGTCTTTGGTTCAAGCAACATGCTGGGGTTGCACGGTGGCTCAGTGGTTAGCACTGCTGTCTTGCAGCACCAGGGACCCAGGTTGGATTCCACCCTTAGGCAACTGTCTGTGTGGAGTTTGTACGTTCTCCCTGTGTCTGTGCAGGTTTCCTCCGGGTGATCCAGTTTCTTCCTACAAGCCAAAACTGTGCAGGTTAGGTGGATGGGCCATACTAAATTGTCCATAGTGCGTAGGTGGATTAGCCATGGGAAATGCAGGGATGGGTTGGGGTTTGGGATGCTCTTTGGAGGATTGGTGTGGACTTGATGGGCAGAATGGTCTGTTTCCACACTGCAGGCACTCTGTGAACATTGGTGAAGGAAAATGCCACTTTTGCCCAGTAAATAACAATACATCATAGGAGAGGGAGAGCACCAGAATGTGAGTCAGTTAATTAGCAATGGAGATTAGCTGAATCGATTGCTGTTAATGCTACAGTCATCTCAGAGCTGCTTATTTCTCTCACCTTCACTCACACAGCCAATCAGATGTGTGTTTAAATCCTTCTTCTCAAAGGAGTTTGGCCTTTTGAAGACACCATTAACCTGCGGCTGCCTCATCATTGAATTTCCCTGGTGGGATTTGTGTAATAACATCAAGTCTTGATAAGGTTGCTGGTCCAGAATTTAAACCTCACAAACAGTTTATTCAAACATTAAAACCCAATCATAAGATGCAATTTACTTCAGATAGAGGAGATGCCAGTAAACAGGGTTTGCTTTGTGGTAAAGGGATACGAAACGTGTTTCAGTCAATCAAAGCCCCCTAATTAGAGGAATGTATGTTCTGAGGGCTCACAGATTTTGAGACAAAGCACTGTGCTAAAAGGGCAAGACCGAGACAGGGCCAAAGATAGCAGCTTGTGTTTTCATTTCAAGTGCTGAGTTGGGCTAAAGTAAGTGCGTTCCTTGTTCAGTTTCCCACTTAAATGAGCACACATCTTAACTCAGGTTAGTTATGAAGAAGGAGACTGAACTCTCCTGGGCTATATGTAAACACAATCACAGGAATATTAAGCCCTCTCATTGCAGATGAAGAATTCTCTGCTTCTCACAAATGCGTTCATTTCCTACCCAGTTTAGCAACACCCCCCCACCACCACCACCACCCCCCCAACAATTCGTAGTAACTGACATGTTATCAATTTACCCCATGGTGCGCTGGAAATAAGAGCTGTGAAATGGATAGAAGCTTTCAGTGCTGACTCAATCTCATAACATAAAAACACCCACTGAGTTCATCAAACTGCTCAATACATTGGAATACATCAGAGAGGAGCTCTAAGCATTTGCAACAAAATCAGTTTACAGAGGAGAAAGATGAGGTATTTTGTTCATTATTTATAAGAGCTTCTCCTTTAGGGAGCTTCGCTTAGGCCTTTGCATGTACATATAGTGTGGTGATTTTTATGCACAAATAAAATGCAGCGCCAAGGCTGAAAATGTTAAATTATCGGGACTGGTCACATTATCCAGGCTTGTATGTCCCTGAGTTCTGAAAATGAAGGTAATTAAGATGATGAGAGGACTTAACTGGATAATTTGTAAGAAACCATTTCCTCTAATGGCAGTCTTGAACTAGAATCATAGAATCATAGAATCCGTACAGTGTGGAAACAGACCCTTCGGCCTAACAAGTCTACACCGAACCTCAGAGCATCCCACCCAGACCCAACCACCGAAAACCCACCTAATCTACATCTCCCTGAACACTACAGGCAATTTAGCATGGCCAATCCACCTAACCTGCACATCCTTGGACTGTGGGAGGAAACCAGAGCTCCCGAAGGAAACCCAGAGAATTTTTTTTTATTATCCACAGAATGAGGGTGTCGCTGGCTAACTTCATTTTTATTGTCCATCCCTAATTGGCCCAGAGGGCAATAGAGAGTCAGCCACATTGTTGTGGGTCTGGAATCACATGTAGGCCAGACCAGGTAAGGACAGCAGCTTCCTTGCCTAAAGGACATTAGTGAACCAGATGGATTTTTTCCTGACAATGGGCAATGGATTCACGGTTGTCATTAGATGACTTAATTCCAAATTTTTTTATTATTGAATTCAAAAACCACCATCTGCCTTGGTGGGATTTGAACCCAGGTCCCCTGAGCGTTACTTGAGCCTCCGGAACAGGCAGCCCAGGGGCAGCAACAGGTGCAAGGCCGAGCCCAAAGCAGGGGAGGGTGAGGCCTTGTGAGAAGTGCAAGCCCATCATGGCCAGGTAGTTATGGACTGAAGTGTTGAACTGTTAACTGTGTTCCTTCATTTTCCCACTTTTTAGTTAGAAGGATCGTAGCGTTTGACGTTTTAACTTTATTTCCTTTTCTTTTCTGCTTTGTACCGAGGCTCTGTACCTGGGTACCTTGGTACTGCAGATTGGCGCTGCAAGAGGCAACTTGTAAAGTTTTTACTATACTCGTGTGAATACATGTGACAATAAAACTAGGAACAAAAACAGAAGTTGTTGGAAAAGCTCAGCAGGTCTGGCAGCAGATTTGTCCCCCATACCCAGCCCATCTACCCCCAACCTCCCCCCCCCCCCACCCCCTACCAACCCCCACGTTTAACTTCTTAAACTACCCTGCCTTGAGAATGGAGGTGAGACGAAGGGAGACCAGTCGCAAAGCAGGGAGCAGAGGGAGAACAGGCCGAGTCCTGGAAGCGAGCCATGGGCTGGAGCCCAGAGCGGGTAGCAGAGCGAGCGCAGGCTGGCTGGGGGACAGTGTCCAAGTCCGGGCCAGAGCGGAAGGCTCGTGTTCTGAAAACCAGTGGGCGTGGGCTCGGTAGGAAAGGACCATAACTTGAGTACTTTAAAGACATCTTTTTATTCTCATCCTGGACTGATAAACTCTGTATTCCCATGCTAGTCTATTTATTATTCTACTATTTCAATTCTGTGACAATACTTAAAGTATCTGTACCTAGGTACCCTGTACCTAAGATGGTGCTGAGAGGCGACATTACAAACTTTTCACTGCACTCTCTCCAGTGCATGTGACAATAGAATCTATTCTATTTTGTCTTTTTCATAAACATGGATGTCAAGGGCTATGGAACAAAAGCGGAAAGATGGCTTTGAGGTTCAGGTCAATCACAATTCATTAGAATAGTAGGATAGGCTCGAGGGGCCGAAAAACCTCCTCAAGTTCATAAAAATATGTTAAAAAAGCTGGTAAAGCTTGAAGCTCAAATGTAGGATAATAGGCCAACTCACTGACTGATGTGATGGAGCTCTGCTGCCACTTTGCTGGGTTTAGAGAGACACTCCTCTGCCTACAGAGTCCTTCCCTCATCTTCTCTTTGTTGCTGCAGTTGATGGACAAGATGGATAGTTCCCCCTCAATTGGTTTCAGACAATCAACAGAAAGGAACATTTAGTCATGAGGAGCAGAACAGATGTGTTAGTAAAAAGTGGTGAACAAATGCCTCATCCAAAAAGCTGTATATTAGCAATGGCATATTAGCAATCATTCTGCTCTAGATTGACGCCATTTGAAACAAAATTAATATCTGACAAAGATGTAGGAGAAAATCTCACAGTATCTCATGGCTGATACTCCAATGGAATGTGGTGATCATAGGCTTCCAGAGTTCGAGGACTGGTGACCAAATGCATTGCACACACTGTCTCACAGTCAAACAAACTTCATCTCTCACACCCGGTCATTTGTTGTTAAATAAATGAAAATGTTCAAAGATTTTTATTTAAACGCACACTTTGTTTTTTGAAGTTTCCTTTGGATTTTCTCCCATGTATTGGGTTTCTCTCAGCAATGAATGAGTGCCTCACTGCCCAAGGTTCCATCCTTCAGGTCAGAGGTTAAAGTGATGTCATGTCTGGTCACTTAGGTGGACATCGGCCTAGCGTGGCGATCTCTCAGCAGTATATGTTGGTGTCTCAGCCTAGCGTGGCGATCTCTCAGCAGTACATGTTGGTGTCTTGGCCTGGCATGGTGGTCTCTCAGCAATACATGTTGGTGTCTTGGCCTGGCATGGTGGTCTCTCAGCAGTACATGTTAGTGTCTCAGTGCCAGCGTGGACTTTCGGTCTCGGGGTGATTCCTCAAAGTACGGTCTCACCGTGGCTAAGCACTTAAGAAAAACTGCAATATTTGAACTTTCAGCTTTGTTTCTTAATTTTCGACTTAAAACAAAGAAAGTTTGCAATGTGCAACTTTTAACCTTACTCTGCACATTTTGCACTATACTATAAATATGGGAAGATTTAACTTTTAGCCTTGTTCTTTCTTTCAGCCTTGTTCTTAAGATTCTGTACCTAGGTACTTGGACCTAGGATGGTGCCTTATACACTTTTCACTGTACTCCTCTACTTCTGTGCTTGAGTACATGTGACAATAAAATCCATTGAAATTAAATAAAAATCCCATGGATAAGTGAGAAGAATTTCTATCGGATTTTGGTAATTACATTGATCTGAAAATAGATAACATGTTGAGAAAAAACTGGAAAATCTGTAAATAATTTTGCTGCTCTCCTTTACATATAGTGGAAATCTGTGATTATGGAGCTTTGAAATCAGAATTACTAAGAGAAAAAAATGTTATTGGCATTACTGATGAGTCTTTGATAGATTTGTTACAGTCCAAGGAAGATTTAACATTGGAGGAAGCTATTCGAATCACCTTGGAAGCAGAAATCAAAAAGACTCAAAGATAGATGCTGAGAAGCGAAGGACATCCGTTCCACAGGAGCTCAGTAGAATGTATCCACTTTATAAGGTACAAACATTCCACAGACACACGATAAAACAATACAAAGAGTAGGTGAAACAGCAGATACTAATAGTCAACATTAGCAACAAGAATGTGTCACAAGCACAAACAGTGGCCAGTGGCTATGACAAAATAATGTTGCATTTGTGAACTGATATGTCACTTTCAGAAGATGCGTAAAAGTAGGACATAGATTCAGAACAGCATGAAATCAATTTTTTTACATGTACAAAATGCGTTAGAATCTCTTCCTTTAGAAAAGATTAGACAATATTCCTGTATTGAAAAAGATACCCAAGGTCTTCCTAGGGGAAATTGATGATCTAACCAATTAGAACTTCAGATCAAATATCATGACTGAGGGAACAGAAGTTGCATCCAATAAAGAGATGAAATTATGTGGTCCATTTGGACTAACTCTCAAGAGCAAAGGTATATTACAAGTAACACTGTGGCACAAAGAGAGTTGAAAATGCTTAAGTAATTCGCAATCAATATTTCACACTTTTCAGCTTGCATGCATATCTTGATCTGAGCAGCATTTTATAGCAGAAGGAATTCAATTAGTTCCAAAAGAGCAACGAGATCGGGAAAGAAACTACAGTTTGGGGCATGACTGCTAAAGTGGATTTCCTACACTTATGGCAGCAATCATGAAGAAAAAAATCTCTTCTAATCACCTATGTCAGCATGAGAGAATATATTCATCTTGTTAACACGAAAGTAGTTACAAGCTGTGCAGGACTGCTGGAAATGACTTCCATTCCTATAATTTCTGAAGAAAATCCAGAAGACAAAGATCAGCAAAGTTTGCCAGAAGACCCAGATACTGAGATCAAGAATGAGCAGTATAATCTACCTGAGCTCATTGATAAATCGTTAGCCGAAGTTGTTCAGACAGCAAAGCAGATTGCTGAACCAATTGATACAGATGGCTTGACTTTGATTTTGGATGAAAAGCTCAAATATGCTCAATCACAACATTTTAATCCTTCATCTTCCAAAGGGGAAAAAAGAAATCAATAACCACTGACAAAGATGATACTAAATAAACAGTGGCCCTTCAGTAACAACAAGCATAGAATCATACAGTACAGAAGGAAACCATTCAACCCATCATGTCTATACTGGCTCCTGAAAGTGCTACCCAGCTAGTCTCATTCTCTAGCCCTATCTCCGTATCCCTCTAAATTTGTCACTTTCAAATGTATATCCAGCTCTCTTTTGAAACCCCCTATGGAATCTGCCTCCACCACTCGCCCAGGCAGTGCATTCCAAATCCTCACAACTCTCTGAGTAAAGAAGTTTCTTCACATCTCAGTCCTAGCTCACTTGCTGACAGTCTTGAAATTGTGATCCCTAGTTACTGATGTACCAACTAGTCAAAATTGGATTGAGAAAGTGAAAATAGGAAGGCATCCATAGATGGTGAATGAAGACGTCTCATCTTCTGCACAAGTTGAAATTAAAGGGCTTACATACTTCAACTCACATGTTTCAGCTAATTGACAGAGAATGTTTGTTTTAACTAAATATTTGGTCTCTGTTGGCACAGTGGTAATGCCCCAACATCTGGGCCAGAAGGTCTAGGTTCAAGTTCCACTTGCGTTGGAGCTGTGTGGTAATGTATCCAAGCAGTCTGAGTAGTAATACAAGAAGGGTTGATTAGTAATAGTCCTCTATCTCCAACTATAAACTGACCATGGCTGATACCAACACTCTGTATGGTTACACAATGAGTAACTCTTAGCCAAAAAACACACAGCAATTCTGTACCATTACACTATAAGTACCATCTAAACCATAATCAACTGGGCGGCACGGTGGCTCACAGCGCCAGGGACCTGGGTTCAATTCCAGCCTCAGGTGACTGTCTGTGCAGAGTTTGCACGTTCTCCCTGTGTCAGCGTGGGCTTGCTCCGGTTTCCTCCCACAGTCTAAAGGTGTGTAGGCTAGGTGGTTTGGCCATGCTAAATTGCCCATAGTGTTCAGGGGTGTGTGGGTTATAGGGGGTTGGGTCTGGATTGGATGCTCCAAGGGTCGGTGTGGACTTGTTGGGCCAAAGGGCCTGTTCCCACATTGTAGGGATTCTTCTTCTAATTAACACAAAATGTAGGAGTAGAAGTAGCCCATCAGCTCCACCATTCTATGAAATCATGACTAACTTGATAATCCTCAACTCCATGTCTTGCCTTTTCCTTATGACCCGTGATTTCCTCACTGATTAGAAATCTGTCTATTTTGGCAGATATAATGCCTTAAGTATAAGATGCCTTAAGTATATTAAATATACTTAATGATCTAGCCTCGACAGTCCTCTGTGCTAAAGAATTGCACAGTATCACAACTCTACCAAGAGAAGAAATTCTTCCTCTTCTCCATCTTAAACCATTATTCTGAGATGATACCCTCTGGTTCCAGACTCTCCCATAAGGTGAAAGAACCTTTTCACATCTAACCTGTTAAGTTGTTTAAGAATTTTATATGTTTCAATAAGGTTGTCTCTCATTCTTCTAAGTTCCAAAGGCTACAGACCCAACCAACTCAACCTCTTCTCATGAGAAGTCCTTCTATACCCAATGTCAACTTAGTGCACCTTTTCTGGACTGTCTCCAAATTCAGTAAATCTTTCTTTAGATAAAGGGCCCAAAACTATTCACAGTATCAAGCTATAATTTGACTTGTGCCTTGTATAATGTAAAACCTTCCTACTTTTATGTTCTATTCCCCTCAAAAGAACATTTCATTCATCTTCCCTGTTTCCTCTGAACATGGATGTTAGCTTTTCATGATTCATGGATGAGAACTCCAAAATCCTTCTGTTTCATAGTTTTCTGCAGTCGTTCTCCATTTAAATAACGTTCAGCTCCTATATTCTTCCTGCAAAAGTGCATAATCTCACATTTCCCCACATTGTATTCCATCTACCAAGTTTTTGCCCACTTACTTAATCTGTCCTCATCTCTCGTAATATTATTGTATAATTAATATCTTCTGTTGCATAATCCTTTTTCTGCTGAATGTACAGAAATTCTACACCATTACACAGTGCATAATCCTTATTTCCAGAAACTCTCAACCATTAGACAGTGCATAATCCTCACCCTGCTGAATGTATAAGCAGTCTATACAGTTACAATGTCAGTGATTTTCACCCTGCTGAATATGTAGCAATTGTGTATCAATGCACATTGAGTGACTCTAACCTACCAAATAAGCAGAAGATACCATGAGTGAACGGCTTCCACCTTCATAATTGCACAGTGAGAAACCCCTTTCTCGGTTCAATGAAGACAATTATATAGACCGTCCTTTAATCTTTCAGACAGGAATTCAACACAGTTACGGAAAGTAAAGAGCCAATTCAAAGTGAATAAAATATGTCCAGCGATGAATTTCAATAGCATTATGTTGAAATATTTAGTCAGAAATTCCATCCTTTAGTGACTGCATATAGAGAATCACCTTGGCAGTCTGCGGGGAGGAAAATGTTGGTGGAAAGTTTAGACGTCAGTAAATAAAGTTGATGCTTTTCTGCTGAAAGAAATTTTGAAGCATTGTCCAACACGCTACCGGTCTCATCTGTCTTTCTGTGCTTTTCACCCTTGAGCAAAGATGAAATCTCACCCCATCCCAAACCCTCCATACAAGTATATAGTCTTCTGTAAATCTTCCAGAAGACGTGTCCAATTCCATCATGATATTTGCCCTACTCAATAAATAGGTCCCTGGCAGCATTCTGTAGCAACATTAATAATTGTTGGGCTACTGCCTGAACTTTTAATAACAATTCCTGTTGCATTTATCGCTAGTAGGTTTGCCCTAACTCACCAACTGAAACAATCTGAGACTTTGACCTTACAGCACAAAAGAAATCAGCCTTTATCGTCTTGTTGACCATATGTTTGATTCGAGTGACTTATGACCGTGCGCCTAGTACTAATAATCAGCAGCCCTCTGTTCATCGCCATTAAATTCTTGTATGTTGCTATTTTTGTTGACTCTTAATCCAGTTGGATGATCGAATTAATTGAGTGGCGTTAGATTTTAACAACCTGCAGTTTATGGCTTCATTATCATTATGTAGCTCTAACCTTGGAAAGAAAATTTAAGGATAATTAGGAAGTTAACAAAGAAGGGGACTTTTGAGCGTGAAATCCAGAGTCATGTTTCAGTGCCGAACTGAAGGAGCGCTGTCCTGTTGGTGGTACCATTCTTTGGGTTTGTAAGCAACCAAGTTAACTGGCAGTGCCACCCATCCCCTCCCTACCGCTCGCGCCCCCCCCCAAACTCCCACACACACTCATCCCCAAACCAAGTTAACTGACTCTGCGCCCCCCCTGCAACTGCTCTCCCCCCCACTCCCACACACTCATCCCCAAACCAAGTTAACTGGCCGTGCCCCCCTCTCCCTACTGCTCCACCCCCCCACTCCCACACACACACAAACACACACGCACACACACCTCCCCCCCCAAACCAAGCCATTTCAGCATCCCTAATGGCAATCTTGAAGCTAAACAGGGAACTGTCACTAAAATTGATTCCTCACAGGGTTGGTAAAATGGCCTGCTTAGCCATTAGCCACACATCACCTTGTGCGAGAGCTAGCTTATTGGTACAATTTGGCTGTTTTCAAGTGGCAGCACTTAATTGCTACAACTTGGCTTTGGGAGTGTTGTGAAAGACACTGTAAGGTGTTTATCTTTTAATTGGATCATTCTGCAGTCTCTGAATTTGTAGAACATGTATTACCAGTTGGCAAGGCAGAAATTCCGAGTGGAAAATCTATGAAGCTGTCAGGATTTTCATTGAGGGCTGTCCTGCAAAGCAGCTCTGGACTCTTAGCTTGTGAGTACAGCTTGAAGCTTTCTTCTCTAAGGACTAATATTTCTCATGAAGTCAGTAGCTGTCAACAGGGATAATAAAGAACCTTGCTAATTTGCTTCTTGTCTCTATCCAGTATTTGCAAAATAAACCTTGCTTTGATGATGGAATTTTCTACTCACATGTGCAGACTCAAGGGCATGCTAGTGATGATATTTGTCTTTATTTTCACCTCACTCTTTAACTAATACTTTGCCTCTTTTTCTGAATAAGGAGGTGCTGGAGATAGATCAATGTTCCCATTCCTGATCTTTGCCACTAGAAATAAATACTAGGCTGGAAGCGACTGGCTCTGACATCTCCTTCCACACTTCGATAGCATGTACACCATCATCAGTCCAGTTCTGGTTCATCGATATTGGCTGTTCCTCATAAAAAGTCTCAATTTTAAATTCCTCCCCCTTACTTAGAACCTCTACAGCATGGAAACAGACCATTCGGCCCAATAAGTCCACACCAAACCTCCTAAGAGCACCCCACCCAGAATCATTCCCCTACCCCATATTTCACCTGGTTAACCCATATATCTCTTGACACCATGGGGCAACTTAGCATGGCCAATCCACCCAACCTGCGTGTTTTTCAACTGTGGGAGGAAACCCGAGCACCCAGAGGAAACCCACGCAGACACGGGGCAAATGTGCAAACTCCACACAGACAGTCGCTTGAGGCTGGAATGGAACCTGGGTCCCTGGCGCTGTGAGACAGCAGTGCTAACCATTCAGTCACCATGACCGCTCAAGTCAGTCCATTTTCTCAATCTTCTGTGGATTTCTTCGGTCTACAACCCTCTGTCAGTTTCCAATTTGACACAATTGGGTGACCTTGATTTCCTTAGTTGACCCAAAAAATGGCAGCCACCAGTCCAGGCCCTAAGTTCTAAAATCCTCTTCTGAACCTCCTTTAAGGCATTTCCTTACATTTCTCCTTTATCCCGATGCCTCTTTACGTGTCAAGCGAGGGCTGATGTATGCTGGGAAAGCTACAAGGTGCAAAGTGCTATATAAATGCAATTTGTTTTTGCCATCATTGTTGACATTTAACATCCAGCCACAATAAACAAGATAAAATCTGAACTGCAGTACTGGAGAGCAGCAAATAGCCCAGGATTGATAACTGATTGGAGTATGAATCATTAGCTGCAGAAGGCAAGGTGAAAAGATTGGAATCTGCTGATTTGTTACTGTAACTGAGGGAGAAGCTTGGATCACTGCAGAATAAAATAAAGCAAGAACATACATCAAAGTACACTGTGTGAAGCAATATTGTCCTGGATTGAATGTTCCCTTCTTTATACAGTTAGTGTCTTGTTTTACTTAAAAACAATTGTGTAAGGTAGAGGTCTGGATTACTTTTGCAGGATCAGAATCAATACTTCAGGAAACAATCTTCAAATCCAATATAATATAATGCATCAAGGCAAAGAATAGAATACTCTGTATTTTGTTTCCAAGCTCTGCAAAGTAATAATGTTCTTGGCGTATTCTTCACAAAGCCTTCCAGCGTAAAACCATTTGTTTATCATCTTTGAATCTCGCCAATTCACAGTTCACCTCTGCTCTTCATACAATGGGCCTGAGACTACTGTATATTACGATCTACAGACTCCACCCTATCAGTTCAACTGGAAAATGTGTATATATGAAATCAATGAGGTTGGCAGGAATAGACACCACTGGGATGTCCCAATGTCCTGTTTATTTAAAGAGGTAAAAAGCCAAAAAACAAAAAAAAAACAGGCCTGTTGGCTTCTCAACTGTTATTGGGAAATTTTAGAATATTAAAAGATGTAATAGCAGAGCTATTATAAATATAGAATATAGAGTTAAATATAGAATATTATGTTCTATGTTCTAATTATTGAGCAGAGTCAGCTTGGCTTCATGAAAGGGAAACCATGCTTGAAAAATTTACTATTTGCTTCTTGAGGAGGTAACAAGCAGAACAGATAAAGAAGGGTCACTGGACCCAAAACCTGAATTCTGCTTTCTCTCCACAGATGTTGCCAGATCTGCCGAGTTTCTCCAGCAATTTCTGTTCTTGTTTCAGATGTTTCAGCAACTGCAGTTCTTTGGATTTTGTTTTTAATAGATGAAGGGTAAGTAGTGGGTGTAATGTATTGGCATTTTCAGAAAGTGTTTGACAAGATATGACACATTAGGCTATGCTTATCTCATTGGATGAGAGGCCAGGCTATTGGAAGTGACAAATTAGCATGGATAGAGAACTGGCTAACTGATACAAGACAGAGAGTTGAGAGAGGGCAAGATGCAATTTCAAGATGATAGTCTGTAAATAGTGGAATGCTACCTGGATCAGTACTGAGGCACAGTTATTTACTATATGTGTACGAATGACTTAGATGAGGAAAGTGAATGTACTATATCTATTTTGCAGATGGTATAAAAAATGGTGAGGCAAATGGTGAAGATGACAAAAAGTCTGCAAAGAAATACAGGATAAGCAAGTGGGCACAAAGTTGGCAGACATGGGAAATGTGAGGTTATGCAGTTCAGCAGGAAGGATGAATATTATTTAAATAGAGAAAAACTGCATGAAACTGCAGAATAGAGGGATGGGGGAGTGTTCATCCATGAATCACAAAAAGGTAGCATCTAAATTCAGTGGGAAATAGGAAAGGCAAATGGAATGTTGACTTTTTATTTCAAAGAGAGTGGATAAAATTAGAGAAGTTTTGATAAAACTATACAAGGCACTAGTTAGACCACAGCTGAAATATTGTGAACAGCTTTGGCCCATTGTCCAAAGAAAGATATGCTTGCATTGGAGTCAGTCCAGAGAAGGTTCACTAAGCTGGTAATGAGTGTGGATCTCTCCCTATGTGCAAAGTGGCCTAATAGTAACATTGTATTGTAAGGTGTAAGTGGGCTATAAAGTGTATTGTTGAAGTAGGGAAATGTATCCCAAGTTATCCTGAAATGTGCCATGAGGATGTGGTGAGGCTGGTGCGTTTCTGATGCAGACTCCTTGGATAGGGGTGGTAGTGCCCATGGAATGTATTCTGAGGCGCTGCGGACCGCTGGCCATGGTAGTGAATAAGGAGTTGGAGATGCCAGGTATCCGCTCTGACTTTCATATCAGGAGCAGTTGCCACCACTGCATATTAATGAGAAACGAAAACAGAAATTGCTGGAGAAACTCAGCAAGTCTGGCAGTATCTGTGGACAAAAAACAGAGTTAACATTACGAGTCCAATCACCCTTCTTCAGAACATGTAAATGAAGCAGGATTAGGTACTGATGAGATGTAAATATATCCAAGCATGGAGCTCTTGCTACTCACTGCTGAGGTTCTCAACTCTCCATTCAAACCTTCAGTGGAAAATCTGAAGAAGGGTCTTGGCCCGAAACGTCAGCCTTCCTACTCCTCTGATGCTGCTTGGCCTGCTGTATTTATCCAGCTCTGCACCTTGTTATTTCAGTTCCTACTATCAGTGGAAAATCATTCCTTTTTTATCTTGACATTGAGAATCTAATTTTTCCAATCTCATATTTTCCCAACTGACTCACCATTAACCGTATTGTTCAGGGCCCAGGAACATTCAAGCTGTTGTCTTGATATCAAGCATAGTCATTCTCACTTGAAATTGAGCTTTCAGCCTTTTTGTTCCTGTTTGGATGAAGGTCACAATGATGTCTTGAGCACTGAACACTTTATGAATACATTATTGCTGAATAAATGCCACTTACTAGCACTATTAGCAAAATCTCCCATCACTTTACACATGATCGAGGGTAGACTGATGGTGTGGTAACTGTCTGGATTGGATTTGCCATGCTTCCATTTCCTGGGACATTTTCCAGGGCCTAAATCTTCAGCTGATTTTTTTTGGGGGGGCTTTGCTGTATCCATTCCCCTCAGTTAATTTCTGACAACCCATGGAGGGAATGGAATGGTATGAAGACTGACATCTGTGATGGTGATGCTTGCAAATGCTTCACCCTCGTCTTTTGTGCTTGTCCGAGACGTCATTAAGGATAGGGAGGTTCCTGGAAACTCTGCAGCAATGCAGTAGGCCTGAATCCGTACTTCTGGGAGACTGATGGGTGTGGTGGCTGCTTCGGCGGTGGCCTGGTAGGCTTGGTGTGTTGCTCTTGGCAACGTGGCAGTGGTGACCCCGAAGCGGGACTCCTTGAATGGACTGTGCTAGGAAAGAGTGCCGAAGCGGAGCAGATAGAGCCCTTGTACGAAGTGCAGTCCCAGTTAGGTGCTTTAGAAAGACTGTAATGTTTCAACTTTGAGTTCTATTTCTCTTTTTTTCCAACTTAATACTCGGAAGGTCTGTAATGTTTGACTTTTAAATATTTTTTCAGTTTTCTCTACCTTGCTGTTAAGATTTTGTACCTAATTACTTGTAGCTAAGATGTCGACATTGTACATTTTTCACTGTACAGCTGTGCTTTTGTACTTCAGCACAAGTGGCAATAAAATCTAAATCTAAAATCTCCTCCCCTTGTTAGTTAGAGTCATGGAGATGTACAGCATAGAAACAGATCCTTCGGTCCACCTTGTCCATGCCAACCAGATATCCTTCATTAATCTTGTCCCATTTGCCAGCATTTGGCCCATATCTGTCTAAACGTTTCCTATTCATGTACCCATCCAGGTGCCTTTTCAATGTTGTAATTATATCAGACTCGATCACTTCCTCTGGCAGCTCATTCCATACACGTACCGCTCTCTGTGTAAAGAAGTTGCCCCTTAGATCCCTTTTAAATCATTCCCCTCTCACTTTTTTGGACTCCTCTGTCCTGGGGAAAAGGGCCTTGACTATTCACCCTACCCATACCCCTCATGATTTTACAAACTTCTATAAGTTCACCCCTCAGCCTCCGACGCTCCAGGAAAAATAGCCCCAGCCTGTTCAGCCTCTCCCTATAGCTTAAACTGATCCAATTTCTGTTGGATTGAGCCCGAGGCAAAACAAGACAACACAGATCAGCAAATTGATCTAAACACAAACTGTTCCTTTCTGGAATTACAATGGACTGGACCCGTTGTGGCCTCCTCTACATCGGGGAAACCAAGCGGAGGCTTGGGGACTGCTTTGCAGAACACCTGCGCTCAGTTCGCAACAAACAACTGTACCTCCCAGTCGCGAACCATTTCAACTCCCCCGCCCATTCCTCAGATGACATGTCCATCCTGGGCCTCCTGCAATGCCACAGTGATGCCACCCGAAGGCTGCAGGAACAGCAAATCATATTCAGCCTGGGAACCCTGCAGCCCAATGGTGTCAATGTGGATTTCACAAGCTGCAAAATCTGCCCCCCCCCAACCGCATCCCAAAACCAGCCCAGCTCAT
>JAHRHZ010000100.1:1823834-1837828 GCA_024137785.1 Ginglymostoma cirratum
ACCTGTCCGTCCTCCCTGGACTGACCTATCTCCTCCCTACCCCCCCCACCTACACTCACCTTTACCGGCTCCATCCCCGCCTCTTCAACTTGTCTGCCTCCTGTCCACCTATCCTCTCCTCTATCCATCTTCTATCCGCCTCCCCCTCCTCTCCGTATTTATTTCAGAACCCTCTTCCCCTCCCCCATTTCTGATGAAGGGTCTAGGCCCGAAACGTCAAGCTTTCCTGCTCCTATGATGCTGCTTGGCCTGCTGTGTTCATCCAGCCCCACACCTTGTTATCTCTGACCAAAATATTGTATTCTCTTCTTCCTCATGTGCCCTCTAGCTTCAAACATGCTTACAAGTTAGGAATAGAAACTGGACATTAGGCCCCTCAAATTTGATTCAGCATTTAATAAGGTGATGGCTGATCTGTTTGTGTTTTGAATGCCACATTCCCATCTAACCTCATAAGTGAATCTATACCATTTGGTCCAACCACACCTTGGGGTGGCACGTCCCAAATTCCGCAGTGTCATAAAGGATTCTTCTGACTTCCAAGCTGGATTTCTTGGCAACTTTCTTATGTTGATGATCATGTCTGTAGTTATGTGTTTCCTCTCAAAAAAAATTCCGTCTGTGTCATCTCTAGCAAAATATTCTACAACTCTGGATTACACTTCAACCTTCTTGTTTCAAGAAAACCTTTCAAATTCAGGCTTTTATAAACAATGCTGGCTTCAAACCTAAATAATGGTCCAGTCCTTCCAGAATTTGCTTGCAGAACAACTGTCCTTTCTGAATATTCAACATGCATATGAAAAAAAGCAGCTCCTTCAAATACTTGGAATGATTTACATAGCCTTGTGTAACACTCAGTCTGCAACAGGATTTTACATGTCTTGTGACCAATATCATTTTTTATTTGGAAAAATTATTGCAGAAACCTTTGGAGCCATGCTTTCTGTTATTTCTGATATTATTCACACAAACATTCATATGAAAACAAAATACCAGTAGCTTTTGATGCCTTTAGTATGGCATTTTCCGGATAATTTATCCTTGGTACACCCGAACAGAAAGGACAAGGGCTTATAGGTAACAAATTGTGACAAGCTCGCAGAATGGCCAGTTTTACAAACTATGTAAACAGAGAAAATTAGGCCTAGCTCTTCTATCAAATCCGCCACATCAGTGCATAGTGGAAAACAGTACCTTGCAACATTGGTGCGACAACCCTACCCAATTAATCTCTCATTCATATTTTTCTGCCTGACTTCCTCAAAACTAAAGGCAAACCCATATTAAAAACAAAAATGCACATAATGTTAAGACCATGCTCCAGAATGTTGTGAAATCATTTCTCAAACACTAACATGATGACATGACCCAAGGCATAACCATTTAACCCTGAGTGAGTTCAGGAGGTACTGGTGACTAACAGCTCAGTTAAAGAAACAGTTTTTGTCAAATTCATTAATGCAATGAGGGCATCACTGGATTGGTCAGCTCTTATTGTCCATCCTTGTTGCCCAGAGGGCAGTTAAGGGTCAACCGCATTGCTGTGGGTCTGGAGTCACATGTCGGCCAGACCAGGGAAGGATGGCAGTTTCTTTCCCCAAAGGACATTAGAAAATCAGATGCGTTTTTCCAACAATTGACAATGGTCATCATTACACTCTTAATTCCAGATTTTTCTTTTTTTTTGAAACAGCATCTTCAATGAAGAGAGATAGAATGGCAAACAAAAGACCATTGTAGGATGTTGCAGAGATATGGAGGTGTGAAACCAGTTTATAAGAATTTAAAAAAAACCAAGACCTTGCTAGAGTGGAAGCCAATGTCAATCACAGAGCACGGGGGTTGGAGTATCAATAGGATGTGGTCAAAGTTAGAATCTGAACAACAGGGAATTGGATGAGCTCTAATCCAGGCAAAGTGGGAGACCAGCTGGGCGAGAACCGGAATACATGGGCCTAAGGGTAACAGGCATACTTGTAATTCACTGCGCTGCAGTAAAGAAACTCCTAATTGCTGTTACAACCCATGGAAAACCACTTTGAGGTGTTTCAGAGGTTAATTCATGGTGTCACACAGGGCAAACAACACTCCAAAGAGCATACGCTGAACCTCCTACTTGCTAAATATTAGAAAGATCAGGGAGTTACGAACGCTCTTGAATGAGACTGCACGGCCCAAAAGAATTATCAACTCAAACTCCGATTCTTATAAAATGTGCTGAAGCATTTCTTAGATGGGAAAAAAAGTGTTTATGAGAAAGCCTATTGACACAATAAGAAATGTAATGGTAATCCTAATCATATTAAACTGAAATAAGCTTTCTTTAGACTTTGTTTACTGTGTTGCAAAACATTTCTTGTTTTTGTACAGAGAGCTGTCTGATGAAAACTTTTGAAAGAAAACTGAAAGCTGTATATTGAGCAATTTCATGCATTTTGGCTTATTTTAGAACTATAAGAAATAGGAACAGGAGTGGGCAGTTCGGCCCCTTCAGCCTGCTGTGCTACTCAACAGGATTGTAGCTGTTTATTCCACCTGTTAAAAATTTTCCTCATTGCTGACCGAAATCTAATGTAATGATCAGTTGTGTCTTTGGGTCAAAGAATTGCAATGTTCTGAACTCTGAGGGGCAAATGGTGCAGACTTCATAGGACTTGTTATGACCTAAACCCTGGGTGGGGTTCTCCAATTTCTGACAGTTACGGCCATGATAATCCAAACTGTTCCGCTTCCAGGTAGGGTTGACTGAACTGGCACCCGTTTTGTATTCACACCTCCTCTACTGGTTGCAACCAAGTCAAATTAAAAATGATCTCTTTCCTCGTGGGTGCCTTATTCCCAGGCATAAATCAACAGACGTTTTAAAAGGATCCAATTTAACCAGCATTTCTTGAGCTAATTACATTTAGTTTATTCATTACCAAAAGGGAAAGGAATTAGTAATGCAACACTCATACACGTAGTTCATAAATAAAAGGGGAGTCTGCAAAGATAAAAGTTTACAAAAGAAGTACGAAGATCAGTCTCTGAATGTTTCATGAAGAGTAGTTATTTGAACGCTGTGACCATTGCAAAAGAAGATGCCAGTAATATTGATGTTGATACTTGAACAGTTGCTTCTTAGTTTTGCAGATTGGTTGTGATTCTGTTGTTCTAATTTCTTCTGATCATGCCTGAATTCCAGCATTCAAGTTGGGAGAGAGATCATTAGTGTTTTGTTTCCTTTTAACCGGCTTGCAGCACACAGAGTAAAGGAAGCTCTTTACCTGCAATGCAGGGGTGACTATGGTGTAGGCCTTCAACTGTGGTGTTCACAACACCATGACATTAGAACAAAGGATGGTAAACACAAGTAAAAACAGAAATTGTTGGAAAAACTCAGCAGGTAGTAAAGTCAAAGATGTACAGCACAGAAACAGGCTCTTTGGTCCAATTCATCCATGCCAACCAGATATCCTAAATTAATCTAGTCCCATTTGTTAGCATTTGGCCCATATCTCTCTAAACCTTTCTTATTCATATACTCATCCTTTTAAATGTTGTAATTGTACCAACCTCCACCACTTCGTCTGGCAGCTCATTCCATACATGCACCACCCTCTGCATGAAAAAGTCACCTCTCCGATCCCTTTTAAATCATTCCCCTCTCACCTTAAACCTATAGCCCTCTAGTTTTGTATTCCCTTACCCTGGGAGAAAGGCCTTGACTGTTCATACCCTTCGTGATTTTATAAACTTCTATAAGGTCACTCCTCATCCTTTGATGCTCCTGGGAAAATAGTCCCAGCCTATTCGGCCTCTCCCTGTAGCTCAAACCCTCCAACCCTGGCAACATCCTTGTAAATCTTTTGAAGAGAAGGCAGAGTTAATGTTTTGAGTCCAGTGACCCTACTTCAGAAGGGTTCTGAAGTAGAATCTTACCATAATTATAAAATTACTCTGATTCTGTCTTCACAGATACTGCCAGTTTTGCTGAGTTTATCTGGCAATTGCTGCTTTTGTTTCAGATTTCCAGCATCCACAGTTCTTTGTTTTGTTGTGGTAAACACAGGAATGTTCAGCCCCACTCACAGATACCAGGAAAGTTGAAACTGGCTTTTTATCTTCTGTCCTGATGTATTTTTCAAAGAGAAATGCACAAAATATGTCTGCAGTTTGGAGAGGGGCTGGGTGGGGGATCTTGTTGTAAAACAGGGAGCTGCCAGCCTGTTTGTAGTCGCAAGAGATCACAGTCCAGTCTGTTTTGACTTGTCTGTCCCACCCTTTAGAGGGATTTTACTTAAAATTCCTCTTCTATCTATAGATGTGCCTTTTGTGATTCACTTTCTCTCAATGGCCACTTAAGTGAAGACATTTGAAGCTATTTTTGGTTGTATCAGCCCTCTTTTAAGAAATGCATTTGGAATTGCAAGTTAAAAATGTCCACAGTGCTTTAGGGTTCTGAGTCATGTTTGAGACCAATGTTGTTAATGGATCTCCCATGGTGATGCTCATGCTAAATTAGATTATACACTGCATTTTAAGGGAATGGTAACATGACAGAGTGATTTTCAAATACTGTCTGTATATTCCTTGGCTCGAAATGGGTATAGGCAGCACGGGATAATAAAGTACTGGGGGCTGTACAACTGTTATTGAATGCACCCATCAGTGCATGATGCACGCACCCATCAGTGCACAATGCATAGGATCTCAAAAGGAAACTTGCTGGAATTTTACTGGCACACCCAGAGTCTTGTGACTAAGGTGATATGCCTGGGGCCCCTTCTGTGTGCGCGTCAACACCAGCAGGTTTTACCAGCAATGGCTGTCACAAAGAGAGCAGCCTGCCTCCCTGAACTAGTGGTTCAGGTAGACGACACAATGCTCTGCAGCCTGCAGCAGCTCCACCAATAGAACTGGCCCCCTGCTGAGGCTCCTTGAGGAAGAAAAGAGGCTTCATCAGGGTCTCTTGAACCACGGAGAAGAAATTCTCTCAATGTACAGTCTGGGGAGCATGGCAGTTCGAGGCAGTGGTGTAGCCATGGGGACCCTATGGTGTGTCATGGGGAGGAGTGGCCCTCACGTCCAACAGAAAGTCACTGGGAGGTCACCATGATGTCCCTTCCAGTGCTAGTGAATGCTTGGTGCATGTAATGTGGACTCTATTCGTCCAGGTAAATTGAATTAATTATCCACCTGCGTCAGGCTGGCAGGTAACAAGGATGTAGCTATGCCCCCTTTTTAATATCAGCTTGCCTGTGGATGCCTTTTGCAGTCATTTTATGAGCCCTCGTAGCTCTCAGTCTGCCACCTGACAACTGCAGAATCCCAGCTCTGCATCAGTTGAAGATCAGCAAATCTAACTGCTCTTCACTGAAAAGAAAAAAACGTCAAAATAGAATAGCCCTTCAGGCCAAAGACCAGAATAATGCCTTTCTTTGCTAGTTTTAAGTCTGATTAGAAAGGTCAATGAAAGGTGATGGAGATTTTGACTCCTGTGTCAATTATGTTTTTAACTGTTGGGTTGCTTTGTACATTCCAAATGACTGCTGTTATTTCTTTGTATTTATTTTAGAGTAGCAGAGAAATTTCCAGCGTGACAGGCAGGAACTGCATGCTCGACAAACCAATTTTGTTAAATTACCATCAAATGACTTTGCTCACAGTGAGTCAGAGGCTGGGCAATTTTTATAATAACAGTGACTGAATAAACCCAGTCGTGATTTCATTACATGGTATTTGGGGATTTTCACCAATGTTTCAAGAAGTAAATTCTGTGGCACTGTTGTTCATTCCTTTGGAAGCTGTAGGTCGAGAGGGGACTTGAGGCTTTTCAAAATCATTTGGGTCTGGACATAGGAAAGAGAGGAAGAGAGAAAAGACTGTTTCCATCGGTGAAAGTGTTGAAAACCAGAGGGCACTGATTTAAGGTGATTGGCAAAGATGCAGTGTTGATGTGAGGAAAATCTTCTGGTCTGGCTAATGATCAGAATCAGGAATGCACAGACTCAAAGAATGCTGCAGACGGATTCAATCCGCACTTGCATAGTCTGAAGAAGAGGAAACATTTACAGGGGTATAGAGAATTAGAGGTTGAATGAGACTAGCTGGATTGCTTTTATAGAAAGCTAATACTGACATGACAGGCCAAGAGGGCTCTTTCTGTGCAGTTATTATTTCCTTCCATGATCCTTGTGCGAAAAAAATATCCGTGTGTATTTTCTTGAATTTCTTTTTCCCCACTCAGTCATTATCCTCAGCCTCTGATGATGTTAGGAGCTGACAGTGTGTTTATCATAGGTTCTTTCTTACAGGTAATCATCTGTCATGACATAGAGGGTATGCTTCACAGCAAGTATCAATCCCATTGTTCCTCAACAAGCCTTCATTCTTGTAGTTTGAGGTTAATCCAATTGCAGATCTTCTTTTTATTAAGGTGCCATATAAATTTGAAGTGAATTTGAAGAACAAACACCGCAAAACAAAGAGGGAGAGGAGAAAAGAGATAACAAGGTGTAGAGCTGGATGAACACAGCAGGCCAAGCAGCATCAGAGGAGCAGGAAAGCTGACGTTTCGGGCCTAGACCCTTCTTCAGAAAATGAGGGAGAGGAGAAGGATGGATTAGGTATTCTTGCTTCGGGTCGACCTTTGAATTTCTGCATTGTTCTACATTTGGTCTTGTCTACTGATGCAAACACATTAGAATATTATAACCATGCATCATTTTATTTCTCTCTCTCTCTCTCTCTCATGCATATATAATGTTGCTGCAATATTTATCTTTATTTTATTGACACTACAATCAGAGCTCTCCCAAATTTCCTCTCATTAACTGAAAGCTCCAAATGACACCGTCCGTCATACGTTTCATCCCTTCTGCATCCTTACTATGTTGAGATTATCACATTGTTCTTGAAGTCCAAATCATTTTCTTTCTCACGCTTGGAAACTACAGTCTCTCTTTCTTCTTATCATATTTGGACTTGCGAATCCCCAAAGCTGTGTCAGAATATCACGGCGTTCCCAATTCTCTCAGCTTCTTTGTCACCTTTTGTTTCAATTTGAGCATTTTCTGCACCAGGCGGCCTTGTGCTTCACCTGAATTTCATAATTTGGAAACAAATCAGGAGCTAAAATATAGGCCAGAAACTGAAATCTAGCTGGATAATAAATCAGTTGGTAAAAAAAAACTCAGCAGCAAGTGCTTAGAATCAATCCGGGAATGCTATGTAACAAACAAAGAAATGAAAAAAGAAAACAATGTAATTATTCTGCCTTGTGGCTCATAATGAATTATTACTCGAAGAGTGACATTCATTATTACACTGTACTATTATCCAGCAGAGCTTGAAGATGAAGCATACTTGTTCAAATGTTGCTGCAAAATTAATGGTGAGTTCATAATGCACTAAGTTATTAATGTGTAAAGCATCCGGCAAATGGCTGTTATGTGCAAATGGCAAATCACCAGTCTTGCTATTTGATTAATGCTGGTCTGCTAGTACATGGAATTGCGTCATCTGTACACAACAGTACAGGCCACTCGGCCCAACAAGTCTCTGCCAACATTCATGATCCAAACAGAACTCTTTCCACATATCTTCATCTAACCCTGTAGGCACATGCTGCTGAGAGATAAAAGGTACTGCAGATGCTGGAGAATCCGAGATAACAAGCATGGGGCTGGATGAACACAGCAGGTCAAGCAGCGTCATAGGAGCAGGAAAACTTGACATTTCGGGCCTAGACCCTTCACCAGAAATGCTGCTATTCCTCTTTCCTCTTTCTCCCTCAGTTTCCCCTGAAATATGTCTATGGCACTTCCATCTCTCTTTGTCGTCGCAAGTTCCACATTCAAACTACTCTTTATATAAAGAAATTTCTGTTGTATTTCTGATCGGACTTAATATTAATCATCGTATATTCTTTGTCTCTAATTTATATCACAACACACAAGTGGAAATTTCTTCCATTTTCCCTGCTATACGTTTTGTGATCTCAGTCAGTTCAATCCTCAGCTTTTACTTCTCTAGAGAAAAGCCCTCAGTGTGTTTAATCTTTCCTGAAAGATGAATCCTCTCAGTTCATTTAACATCCCTTTGGATCTGTTTTTACATGTTTTCCGATAACATCCTTTATGAAAATAAGGAGATCAGAACTACATTCTATACACGAAGTGTTGAGTAACCAAGGCCCAATAGAAGATTGACATGAATTCTTTGCTTCTCAGAGCTGTCCTTGCAGAATTAGACAGCAAGCTTGGCTTGTCTTTTGTACTGCCTTCTTAATAATCATGACTATAGTGCTTTGCATGTCTATATCTTTAGATTCAGCACTTCTCTCCCTTGTACAGACTCTTCTTGCCTAAGGGTTTTCGTATAACACTATAGCTTCTTCCACTTACTTTTATTGAAGTTCATTTTGAATTGAAAACCCTATTGAAAACCCTTTCTGTAAATATATTAATGTCTTCCTGTAATTTGTCAGGATCTTCCTTTATATTAACTGCACCTCCCCAGCATGGTATTACCTAAAAATTTGAAACTGCATGTCCAACTTCAGAGTTATTTGGCAACTTTAGTTGTCCTGACCCCAACCATCGAGTCATACTCGTAGAGTCATACAACATGGAAACATACACTTCAGTCCAACCAGTCCATGCCAAACATAATCCCAAACTAAACATGTCCCACCTACCTGGTCCTGGCTCACATCCCTTCAAACCTCTCCCATTCACGTACTTATCCAAATGTCTTTTAGATGTTGCAACTGTGTCTACATCCGCCACTTCCTCAGGAAGTTCATTCCTCTCAGGAACCACCCTCTGTGTAAAAAAACTTTGCCCCTCATGTCTTTTTTAAACCTTTCTCCTCTCACCTTAACTATGTGCCCCCTAGCCTTAGAAGCCTCCCTCCTAGGGAGAAGACAACTACCATTAACTATCTATAACTCTCATTATTTTATAAACGTATCTTCTGCCTTTTACTAGGTCAAATCTACCCCATTAATCCCAAGTCTCCTTTTGTTCTGGCATCACTTTGCTATCCATTTTGTTGCCTGACCCATGACACATCCACATGCTCTGACTGTAATTAACTTGTCTGCTATCTTATCAAAAGCCTTTCGGAATACATTTGAACTTACATCTCCTACACTATCCTTGTTTACGTTGTCTGCTGTATTTTCAAAGAATTCAATACATTTGTTCAAGCTTGATTTCCCTGATGAAATACATGCTGAGCAACTTATAATATTTGTTTTGTATTTACACGAAAGGAACTTTATAATATTTCTTAGTTAAACATCAGTACTGATTCATAATAAGAGCTTGATACTTAAACTGGGCAGTTCTTGGATCAGTAAGTGATTGCATCAAGGGAGACAGACGGTCCTGAACATGGAGCTATATCAGAGAGATGGGATTTGAGAAAGGAGAAACATGAAGGGAGAAAGGAGATAGTGTGGGAAATGGAAGGGATGGGAGAGAAGAGTGGAAGTGGTAAATAGTATGACTGAGAGGAGAGTGTAGCGTGGAGATTGAGATTCAGAGCAAGGGGAAAAAGTATAGGGAAGAGAGAGTAAAAATAAGATAGAAAAGAAGGATGGAAGATAGAGAGTGGGGGGGGGGTGGTGGTGCGAAGGGCCATGTGAACAAGGTGGGGAAAGAAAATTAGGGGCAGAGAGAGAGAGTGCACTGAGAACGTGGCGGGCTAGAAAGAGAGACACCTGGCCATTACGGACGGAAAGGGGAAACTGAGGGATAAGAGAGACAGAGGAAAGAGGTAGAGATTTAGAAGAGAGGAAGGGATATGGAAAGGAAAACAGAGAAATGGAGGAAGAGGGCAAATGAGATAGGAACAAAGGAGAAGAAAAATGAAGCTGGCAGGAAGTACAGGGAAAGATAAAGCGAGAGGGATAGGATAAATGTGAAAGGGAAGTAGCAAAATGTGAAATATAACAGCACAGGAAAGGTTGAGAAAATGCATCTGGATATATTGTAAATGGTGAGACGAAAATAATGGATCTCAAGTGAACATAGACAGGCTGGTGGCATGCACAGGTATGTGGCGGATTAAATTTAATGCAGAAACACACTGCTGATAAATTTTGGTAGAATGAATGAAATACAACATATTTTAAAAAGTGTATATCTAAAAGGGCTGCCAAAACACAGAGCACAGGATTTATATGTAAACAAATGATTGCAGCAGGACAGTTTGAGAAAGTGATTCAAAGAGGATATAGCACCATGGGCTTCATGAATAGGGGCATAGAGTACAAAAGCAAGGATAAACATATACATACTCAGCCTGAATCGGAGCAATGCATCCAATTCTGGCCACCACACTTTTGTAAAGATGCAAACGCTTTAGAAACAATGCAGAAAATCAGTAACAAACAGTCACAATGATAAGGGATTTCAGCTACTTTGAAGATATTGGATTGCCTGGACTTGTTGCTCTGGGAAGAAAAGGCTAGAGGAGAGAAGATTTGCCAGAACAACTCAAAATCATTAGGGGGTCTGGAGAAGATAAAGAATAATTGTTCCCATTCATGAAAAGGTTGTGAACAAATAGCCATCAATTTAAGATATTGACAAAAACAGTGATGGTGGCATGGGAAAAGGGCTTTCTCGTGCAGTAAGTGATCAGAATCTGAATACACGGTTTGAGAGTGTGCTGGAGATAAAATCATTGCTGGTTTTCTAAACAGAAGAACACAAATCTCTTAAAGGGCTATGTAGAAATGGAAGTCAACTGAAACCAACTGAGCTGTTTTTACAGCGAACACGTCCTGACAAGATGGGCCAGTGACTTCCTTTACAGTGACCATTTCCTTATTTTAAGATTCATGATGCTGATAATTAGAGTCACAAGAGTCATAGAGATGTATGGCATGGAAACAGACCCTTTGGTCCAACTCGTCCATGCTGACCAGATATCCTAAATTAATCTAGTCCCATTTGCCAGCATTTGGCCCATTTCCCTCTAAACCCTTCCTGTTCATACACCAATCCAGGTGCCTTTTAAATGTAGCAATTTTCCAGCCTCCAACACCCCCTCTGGCAGTTCATTCAATACATGGACCACCCTCTGCATGAAAAAGTTGCCCCTTAGGTCCCTTTTAAATCTTTCCCCTCTTACCTTAAACCTATACCCTCTAGCTTTGGACTTCACCCACCCAAGGGAAAAGATCTTGACTGTTCACCCTATCCGTGCCCCTCATGATTTTATAAACCTCTGTAAGCTTCCGACACACTAGGGAAAATTGCCCCAGTATGTCCCTTTTGCTAAAACCCTCCAACCCTGGCAACATCCTTGTAAATCTTTTCTAAAGCCTTTCAAGTTTAACAACATCTTGTATGTATATTTGAGGAATTTATTTTTCCTAATTGATTAATTGTCACAAATTATTCAACATCATGACAGAGCTGGAGGCTGAGAATCCATTTTTTGTCTTGACATCATTCCTACAAGTACAAGAAGAGGAATATAATTCAACATAGGTATCGATCAACCTTTTAATAAAAAAACCTTCACATTTGGATTTTGTGATCAATCTGACTTCTGACCTTTTTAAGGTTCTGCATATTTTCAAAGAGGCTATTTGACCTTTACAAATATTTCGCCTCCTGTTGTGTAAGTCAATCCTTAGCTAATGTGATTGCTGAGGCAGAATACTGGAAGCAGACGCATATAATTTTGCATTTTTTAACTGAATCTATTGTCAACGGAAATATTAATGTTTAGATTGCAAAGGAAGTCTAGAGAGAGATACAATGGTTTTTGTCAAGTTTTGTATCAAGCAGTTCTGTGATGCAGGACTCTGTGCTCGACTGTCTGTTTTCCAGGACACACGCCGAGACAAACATCGACTGCTCCTGGAGGGCCATCAACTCAGTGAAAGACGTTCTTTGGTTTGCCTGAATTTGTTGGCCTTCCAGTGGAAAGAGTTGACCATGACTGAGCGTTGCAGACTGGCACATTCCAAGGTCCGGGACTACATGCTAAGGGGTGCACTAAAGCTTGGGGCATCTGCTGCCAAGGCACACTGGGGACAGACCACTATCTGAGGTCTTTCTGTCAGTGTATAATGGGGGCCCATTCAGTTATTGGACCCTTATGGCACCTCAAATATATGTAAATATATGTAAATATATTCTTCTGTAAGCAAGAAATGCCTTGGGTTTGTTTGTTGGATAGAGTCAAACTCCAATATTTGCTTGTTTCTCCATGTGCTACTGTGTATGTATGTATATAAACATACTGTATGACTGAAGTATACTTTTGAAATAAACAAAAATGTTTAGATTCATACTTTAACAACTGGTTTCTAATCAAATGAACAATTAATGACGTTGTGATTCAAATCTCTCTATCACATAACATTGAAGTCTGAAATGTTACAGTTGGGGTTTTTCCTATAAGTGAAAACCCATTGGATTTTGGAACCATGGATGGTTTCTCACTCTCATTTGCTTCCATAGTCTCTTTCTCCATCTCCGTCCAAGTTAAACAACATCATATAATTGTTTGCTTCGTCTTTGTTTTATGGACATTATGGCCAATGCTGCCTGAAATTTCCTCCTATTCATTCTCAGATCCAAATAAAAATGTCCTCCATTCACCTTCTCCTCTTTGCAAGCTCACTACGCTGAAATCATCCCATTGTTTCCTCCTCCAGCTCATTTCTTTGTGGTGCCTGGACAGCTATGGAGCACTTGTTTTCCTTCATCTTTCTTTCCCCCTATTCTGTTTAGATTTTTTGAACATCAACTATTCAATGTCACACCATTGTCACCTGTTTGAGCTCCTTTTCCACACTTTTCAACATGAGCAACATTGGTAATGTTGGCTTTGAATACTTTACCTGGATCTCACAATTTGAAAAGAAAACTGCAACTGAGATATACAGCACAGACTGAAATCCAGTTAAATAATAAACCAGCAGGTGTATTGCCCTGCAGCAAGTGCTTAGAATCAGTCCATGGAAAGCCATGTAACAAACACAGAAATGGTAAAAAAAAGAAAACAATGTAATTAATTGCGCCTTCTGGCTTATAATAAATTATTACTCAAAGAATGACATTCATTACCACACTGTGCTGTGTCCAACAGAGCTTGGAGATGAAATGTATTGGCCCAAATATTGTTGGAATTAAAACGATGAGGTTATAATGTACAAACTGACTAACTTTTCACAAAGTAGAGATATGTCAAGCGTGGTGAACTACCAGAACCCAGTGGCTGATGAAAGATACCATGCCATTTTTGTTAGACAAATGAATCATAGATTCCATACAATGTGGAAACAGGCCATTTGGCTCATTGGGCCAACACCAACAATTTGAAGGGCATCCCACCAAGTCCCACACCGCTACTCTATTATTGCATTGACCATGAATGACCCACCTATCCTACACATCCCTGGACACTAAGGGAAATTTAGCATGGCCAATCCACCTAACCTGCACATCTTTGGACTGTGGGAGGAACACAGAGCACCCAGAGGAAACCTGCGCAGACACGGGAAGAATGTGTAAACTTCACACAGAAGGTCACCCAAGGCTGGAATCAAATCTGGGTCCCTAGCACTGTGAGGCAGCAGTGCTGGCCTCTGAGCCACTGTGCCACCCTTGACTCCTCAACCATCCTCTCCCGTTAAAAAGCTTTCTTTCAAACCAATATGGGGATAATGTGGGAAAAAGGTAATTGAATGAATGATCAGCCACAATCATGTTGAATGTGAAACAGGCTCAATGGGCAGAACGGACTGCACCTGTTCCTATATGTCCCTCTGTTTTGCTTTTGCACACTTATTGCGAATCGTATCATGTCCAGGACTGAATGTTGCACCATGCCAGTGGAAATGTCCAGAGACATGATAAAAGGGTGGGTCAGAAAGTCAAGAGATAACAAAATAAACACAACAGAAGAAATGTATCAGAGATAAAAGGTACTGCAGATGCTGGAGAATCCGAGATAACAAGCATGGGGCTGGATGAACA
>JAHRHZ010000100.1:1838228-1901554 GCA_024137785.1 Ginglymostoma cirratum
AAAAATCATTTTTCTGATGAAGGGTTTAGGCCCAAAACGTCAAGTTTTCCTGCTCCTATGATGCTGCTTGACCTGCTATGTTCATCCAGCCCCATGCTTGTTACAACAGAAGAAATGTTGGAATTGTGAGTAGCTGAGACAGGACAGGCAAGGGAACAGACCAATTACCCGCTAAAACTGCTTGATGTCGAGTTGCAGTACAACCAATAGAAAATTTGCATTCCAATCATGTGGCTAAACTTAATGTTCCAATGATAGAGTTTATACTACAGAATAAATTTAAACAGATGTCCTTGAACGAACAGCTACGTTTATTTTAGTTTGTTGCTGCCGAATATATCAATGACAGCAATAGAGTTCTCATGCAGCTACATTTTAACATTCAATCTTCATTGTGGCAATTAAACCAATTGAACTGAATTTTTCTCTTTCATTCCAAGAATGCCCACCTCCCTGCTTCCCACATTCCCCCCCATCCCATTGTTGAATCCTACGCAAAGAACATTTAACAGCGGGTAGAAATGATTGTTAAATGTCATTGCAGCTAGGTATTGTGTTTCTGAAGCGGTGAAAATATCAACACCGTTAGGGAAATGAGAAGCTCCAATTACCATTGATGCTGGCTATTGTCACAGAACAAATGCCTTCCTTTTCAAACCCACATATCTTGTTTGGCGGCACCGATTCTCAGGCAGTTGCTTCCAGTCTTCATTTTTAAAAAACATCAGCAAAAGATAATATTCATTTCAGATTGGATCGCACACTGGAAAATTAACACATCCCTGGTCTCAGCTATGATCCAGCCCATCTGGACACTGCATTGCTAGTGCAAACAGAAAAAAAAGATTTGTCATTTATATTGCACCGTTTGTGAACTGCGTTAGTGCTTCTGAAATGTAGTCACTGATCTAATACACTAGATTGGAAACATACTAGGCAATTTACACATACAGAAAGGATTCACAGAGAGGAATGTGGTAATGATTAGATTATCTGTTTTAATGATATTGACCAGGGTTAAAAATTAGCCAGAATAATGCAGAGAGTTTCTTCACTCTTTGAAGATGATGTGGGGTCTTTAAAAATTATCAAATTACTCAAAGTTCCCAATTTTCCTTTCTGACGAACTTGGGTTAATATAAAGCACTGATCAGGTTTCTGCATCTAACAAGGAACTGCTACTGATCACAAATAAATCATTTCTACCTTCAGACAAACAAAACATGAATATCAACTTATGAATGTCTCCATTAAACACTACCCCTTCTTAAACCCCTACATACATATGTAGATAGTCATAGACAACCAAAACAATATTGATGTTACAGGTGGAGGAGAGAAGTTTTAGAGGGATACAGTTCAATAGCGCCACTCCACAAGATTCAATAAGGTGACTTTTTGCTTCTACTGAGTCCTTCTGATATCTGTTTTTTATTCTGAGTTCCCTCAGTTCTTTACTGAAGAAACAAAGTGGTTGGCTTGCTAATAGTTCAGTCTTTCAGCCATTGGTCACATGCAGCAGGTTATAGGCAAATGGTGAATGGAACTGGTAAGTTTACTTCCAATTATTTGCGACTTTATTTCAAAGAGAGAGAGGATGATTCATTTCTAGAGACTGGGGGCTTTCTGCCACGCACAGTTTGTTCATCTGCTGAGGACTGAATCAGAATGCTGGTGTTATGTTAAGCACTCCTAGCGCGTACAACCAATCATACTCGAGAAAAAAACAAATCAACAGACTGTCTCTGGGCAAAATGTCCCAAAGTCACATGCATCCAACAGAACTTCCCAGTGCTTGAACAAGGCAACTGTGTAAATATAATCCACAATGAGTTTCAGCAGCTTGTTTTAAAGTTTCCTTTGTTAAAGCAGTATCATTTTTCCAATTTAGTCCACAATCCAAATATGACCCGAAGATATAAAAGCCTCATGCTTCATCTTATCTTGGATAATTTGGAGCTTGATAATCTGCTGGAAGCATACTCCTCTGTTCTAGTATAGAACCTACTGTAAGTCTAGATAAATCCATGCCAGAAAAATATGATATTCATACATAGCTGTCATAAATGTTTGTTTGGTTCTTCTATACCATGAGATCCATGCCCAGTTCCTTATGTCCTGAGAGATAAGAATCTTGCGATTGCCCTTGACAGTCGATGGCATTACCATTACTGAATTCCACACTATCAACTTTCTGCAGGTTACCAATGACCAGAGACTGAATTGGACTAGCCACATAAACACAATGACTACAGCAGCAGATCGGATGCTGAGAATCCTACAGCACATCTGGCCATCATCAAAACTGCACGAAGCCCAGAAGTCTGTCCATCATCAAGACAATGCAAATGAAAAGTGTATTGGAATACTCCCCACTTGTCTGCTTAAGTACAGCTTCATCAACCCTCAAACTTGACATGATCCAGCTTTTGTTGACATAGAACATGCGACACAAAGGGATATTGAGTATGTATGTGCAGGACATCTGGTTCTAAAGCCAAATCAGATCCCAGGGCAAAACACTAGTAACCATTAAGGTGGTACAACACCACAATACTGGCAACAAGCACATTTTTAAGCGGGTGCACACATGCAAACAATTCAATGAAGTTTGGTGTAAACCAAGTGAAAGGCAAACCTCAGATGATGATTAAACCTTTCGTACTTCTAACCTGACACACCATGTCAATGACATAAGGGAGTCAAGAACATTTGCCAACCATTGATATCATCTGTCTTGAAAAGGTAGCACAACATACATTAAAAGGTGAAGTCAACAGAGTAGCTAGTATTAACTTTTTATTTATTCATTCACAGGATGAGACGGTTGCTGGCTAGGCCTGCATTTATTACCCATCCTTAATTACCCAGAGGGCAGTTAAGAGTCAACCACATTGGTGTGAGTCTGAATGGTAAGTTCCTTCCCTAAATGATATTAGTGAACCAGACAAGTTTGTCTGATACTCAACAATGATCTCATGGTCATCATTAGACTCTTAATTCCAGGTTGTTTTTGAACTGAACTCAGATTCCACCATCTGCCACAGAATATTTCCTGGGTGTCTGGATTAACAGTCCAACAATAACACCACTAGGCCATCACCTCCCCTGATATCAACGCGATACATCCTCAAAAATTATGTACTTCAACAAGTGGCACTCCAAGGTACAGCTTATAAGATTCTGTAACGAGAGTCTGTAACAGATCGCCAATGCAATGCTATGGTAGAATTACATTACATGCCAAGTAGCTTCAGGAAATCTTTGAATTGGTAGGTACCAATGGTCCAGAAGTGGCAGGACCCACAGTATGTACAGATCTGACTGAGCCATAACTCATGAGATTTATACCTCACCTACTTATGGTAAAATAAACTACATGTAGCAAAATCCAATCAGGCAACAATCTCTAATTATATGACTCTGAATACAGACTAGGTTTCATGTTTACTCTGAAAGACGGATCATCAGAGAGTTCACCATTACCGCAGCTTCAGAACTGTTATCCAGTAGAAGAATGAAACTATGGGCATTTCTGATGTAATACATTACAAAAGATTCCATGATTGGACTTTACTACGAATAAGGAGTTTTCCAGGAGTCCTACCATTTCATCTTAGTTTTTCTGTAGAATTGTTGCATTGAGATGTAAGGCATGTGCCAAGATGATTATATCTGACATCTAAATCAGATTCCCTAACCCACACAAAGACCAAGATATTTCTCTTGACCTTCACACTGTTGATCTTATCTATAAAATTGAAGACGTTGTCAATTTTGTTCTACATACTTTTTGATTTTCGTGTTAAGTGTTTATCACTGGAAACAAGAGGAATGTTATGTTGTGACCCATGGTGAGTATGTCAATATTCCTTTAAGAGACGCACTCATAGTATCATCATTGTATCATAGCATGTGACATGAGGGTATAAAGTTCTCATACTCCATTTTACAAAGGATTATTTGAAGCATGACACTTCTTTGGAAGTATGCCACTCTGAGTTAATGTAATGACTTAATATTAGCCAGACTCATAAGTACAGGAGAAGAACTAGGCTATTCATCCCATTGAGTCTGCTTCACCATCCAATCATGGCTGATACATTTTTCAAACCATTCTCCTGCCATCTCCCTATAATCTTTGATCTCCTTACTCATCAAAAAAAATCTATCTCTGTCTCAAATACACTCAATGTCTCGGACTCCATAGCTTTCCACGGCAATGAGTTCAACAGATTCACCACCCTCTGGCTGAAGAAATTTCTGCTCATCTCAGCTCTAAGCGGATTGTCCCTTCACTTTGAAGAAGTGCCCTCAGGTCCTAATCTTTCCTACTAGTGGAAATATCTTCTGTATGTTGAATATATCCAGGCCTCTCAGTATCTGTAAGTTTCAATCAGATTCCCCTCATCCTTCTAAACTCCATTGAGTACACACCCAAAGTCCTCAACCATTCCTCATACGACAAGCCCTTCATTCACAGGATTATTGTTGTGAATATGCCTGAGGAATGTAATGTTTGTACACAGTGCTTATTTGCAACAAATGTCTGATGAATTCATGATTCCCCTCGCAGTTTCTTACACTTTAGAGGACAACACAAATTTTCCCACATCAGATAAATACCACTTGGAGGCAAATACAGACTAAGTTTCATGTTTACTCTGAAAGACAGAACATCAGAGAGGCCACCATTACTGCAGCATCAGAACTGTTATCTAGTAGAAGAATGAAACTATGAGCATTTCTGATGTAGTAAATTACAAAAGATTCCATGATTGGACTTTACTATGAATAAGGAGTTTTCCAGGAGTCCTACTATTTCATCTGATTTTTTCTGTAGAATTGTTGCATTCCAAGGTAATGCACAAAGCATTTTGAATTTTTTTTAGCTGGGAGCGGGGATAAGGAGCTATAATTATTCAAAATCCACTTTCCTTCACAGAACCAGAGTACTTTTTTTTCTTTCTGCAGGAGATTGCCAGCAAAACACAAGGTGCCCTCACCTGTCCTTCAAACCCAGATTCTATATGTTAAACTCCTTAACACAAAGACAATGGGAAGGTGATGGCCGAATGGTATTATCACTGGATTGTAGATCCAGTTAATGGTCTAGGACCCTGGATTCAAATCCTGCCATAGCAGATGGTGGCAATTAAATTCAATAAATATCTGGAATTAAGAGTCTAATGATGACCATAAATCCATTGTCAGGAAAAGCCTATCAGGTTCACTAATGTCCTTTAGGGAAGGGAACTGCCATCCTTACCTGGCCTGCATGTGACTCCAGAGCCAAAGCAAGGTGGTTGGCTCTTAACTGCCTGATGGGCAATCAGTTATGGCCTCATCCTGTGAATGAATAGAAGGAGAAAAAAAAGTTCCGTTTGTTTTTATTATTCAATGGAGTTATCCTTCTGTCAGTAAAACTTTTTAACTGAATCCAGTATCCCATTAAAAGAAAAGTCATGGGTTGAATGAAAACAATATTAATATCAATTGCTTCTATGACAGCATGTTGTCATGCCATAAAAAACTCCAGTAACAGTCTTAGATACCATAGGTAGCTGCTTCAACACAAGGAAATATTATAAACAGCTCTAGTAATACAGTAAAAAAAACTTGCATTCATAAAGCTCCTTTAAAGTAATAAAGTGTCCTCAGATGGTTCAAAGAAACTTTATAAGATAAAAGTTGACATCAAAGCAGATATTTCATTAGCTATATTAGCTGATGACCAAAGGCTTGGTTAAGCAGGTTGATTTTTAAGGGCATCATAACAGAAGAACGTGAGGTGGAGAGGCAGAATTGTTTATGGAAAGAATTTCATAAATTGGGACCGGGTCAGGTGAAAATACATGATAAGTGTAAGGGCTCGAGATAGTACTGAGGTTCAGCAGGAACTTGATATGATGTACTTAGTTTCTTGAAAGTAACAATGCAGGTAGATACGTTAATAAGGCATACATACCTTCATTAATTGAGGAATTGAATACAAGAGCTGGGAAGTGGCGTTGGAGCTGTATAGGACGTTTTTCGGCTGCAGTTGGAGTACTGTGATCCACACAAAACACGAAGGATGTGATTACACTGGAGATGGTTCGGAGGGGTTTCAGCAGGATGTTGCCTGGGTTGGAACAATTCAGCTACGAAGGGAAACTAGATAGAGTCATGGAGTTTTATAGCACGGAAACAGACCCTTTGGTCCAACTCATCCATGCCGACCATGTTTCCTAAACTGAAGTAATCTTATTTGCCTGCATTTGGTACAGACCCTTCTAAATCTTTCATCTTCATGAACCTGTCTTTTAAATGTTGTAATTATATTTCCGAACACCCCCTCCCCATCCCCACCACTTCCTGTGGTAGTACATTATAGGCTGGGTTTGTTATCATTCAATCAGAAAAGATTGAGGAGGGAACAAACTGGCGTGTGCAAAATTATGAGCGATATCGATAGGATCAATAAGAATAAACCCTTCTCCTTGGTAGAGGAGCCAATAACCAGGAGACGTGGATTTACAATAAGGAGCAGGACTTTAAGAAGGGATTGAAGGAGAACTGTTTTCACTCAGAGTGGAATGAATATCTGGAACTCACTGCCTAAAAAAGTGGTACAGGCAGAAACCTTTATGACATTTAAAAGGTATTTAGATGAACATTTGAAATGCCATAACTCACAAGCCTGTTGTTGTGAAATGGGACAAAAGTAGGTCAGAGATCGTGGAATTGTAGGGACTCAATGGGCAAAAGGGTTATTTCCTGTGCTGTAACACTCTGACACCAGAGATTACTGAGTTACAGTAATGCCAAAGACAGTGTCATAATCACACGGAGAATTCCAACGACACATGGGTATATCATTTTCATCTCTGACACTTAGGGTGGAGTTTTCCTAGCACCCAAGCAACATGGGCAACGTTGAGTGAGTTGGGAAAATATTGGATGATCGGAAAAGAGATTCAGGCATTAAGAAAGACAAAGTTAGGTTCAGCAAGCAAGTTTTGAGCAGTGAGATGGGAATCTTGCTGATGAACTACGAATGGCTTATTTTACTGCATTTGCTAGTGTTCCCATCCATCTGCGGCTTCCAGCTGGTAGGAATTGTGAATCTTGAAAATGTTGTTGAAAGGCTGTCGGTGAGATACTGCAATGCATCTTGTAGCTGGTGCACACTGCTGTCGCTGAGCGTCGGTGGTGAAAGGAGTGAATACTGAAGTTGGTGGATGGGGTATCATTCAAGGCTGTTTGACCTGGGTAGTGACAAACCGCTTGAGTATTGTTGCAATACACTCATCCTGGCAAATGGAAAGATGTTCTCCATCGCAATCCTAGGACTTGTGCCTTGTAGATGGTGGACAGGATCTGAGGAGACTGGAGGTGAGTTGCTAGCTTCAGAATTTTTAGCTTCTGATCAGCTAGAGTAACCATTGATGTTTATACAGCTAAACAAATTTGATTTCTGGTCAATGGTAACCCCCAGGATACTGATAAGGAGGGGATTTAGAGATGGTAATGGCACTGAATATCAAGTGGAAATGATTAGATTCTCTCTTGTTGGAGAGCACATTGTGTGGCACTGGTGTTGAACAAATGCTGCTCTCATCTGCACTAATAGTTTACCAGCTGCTTGCCTGGATGAAGAACATATCAAATATGTGCCATTGGCTGTAACATTAGTTTGATCAATAAATCGATTCCTCATTTGTTATAGGTGATATAATACAGTACCTCAAGCCTGTAAAACTGACAAAATTACTTGGATGTATAGATAAATATCAATGTAAACTTTAATCATGCCAGATTTCAAATATTATCAATAAAACAGCAACACTCAGTAGACCAGTCTCATCACTTATTCTCTCCCCCACACTCATGGCTGTTCCAATCCCACCTTCTCACACTCTCATGTTGAACTGAAAGGGAGATTGTGCTAACACCATTATTGACCTACAAACTCTGCCAATTATGAGTGAATACTGCCTTGGAACCAGTTCTAATTCTGAATGCATTTCTGCACTTGAAACCTCCAGTCGACCATCTTTCTAGTATATAATAACGAGGCTCTGATCGGGTCTGTGGTATGCACAGACCCAGCATTATCTGGGTTAAAGATCAAGCAGGATGAACAGAAAATGCTTTGTGTACAGCAGGATGACAGGAAGTATCTGCTACAGCTTTGCCCTTACAAATTAGGACAGGAATAAGGAGAGGTAAGTCAGCCATGGGGAATCTTTAGAACCAGCTCAACTGTTTATTACCAGTTGTGACCAGCTCTGTGCATTGGCAGTGTTGTGGAGAAAGTGCAGTGTCATGAAACAAGGGTCTTGCTGGGAATATAGAATAACTAGGAGACACTAATTAGAGAGTGGTGAAGACTGCCTCGTGGATAGCAGAGAGAGGGAGACCTATGGGAATTATTACTAGGCTTCACGCAACCTTTGTAGGCGGGAGCGATCTGTCTGTCAGGTGGTATGAACAGGTCTGTCTGACTGAAGACAGCACATGTGCTGTTGGTGTAAGGTAATCAACAGCCATTTTCACTGCTGAACAATCAGGAACAAAAAAGAGTGAGAGGACAGAGGGGGAAGAATTGGTTTGGGAATAAAAACTGTTCTGTGCAGCCAAGAGGTCTGTTTCTTTGGGGATTACCATTCTGATTGCTGGCATATGAGGCAGTGCCACTTTGTAGTCCAATGTTGACTGCAAAATAATTGTATAAACGGCTCCCATTCTGCCTTTAATTTGATTCAGTCACCCTTGCCCTAGGTCATGTTTGCAACAACTCTGAATGCTGTCTGGTACTTCTCGTGAAGAGCCAATGAGCAGGAGTTGAGCAGTGAGTATTGATGGGCTATTCCACCATGGAGCCTAATACTGTCCTCAATCAATGTTCTTCCAGTTCTAGTGAAGTTTCATATCGGAGTCAAAATGTTAACACTGTCTGCCTTCACAGATGCTGCGAAACCTTCTGTGTTTCTCTAGCACATTCACTTATTATTCTTCCAAAGGTTTCCAATCTGGGGACTTTTGCCCACTAGAAGTACACCTTGGGGCACCTCAACCCTGAAGATCTTGTTGAGTGCACACTTAAAACAGGTGTTTAGTGTTAGAATAAAATCAGTCCCTCAGGCTGAGCTGTTGCTCTTCAGATGAGAAGGGGAAAGTAAAAATAAAATAAGGACAGTTCCATGTATTTAACCTTGAAACCTGTTTGGTTAAGCCTCTTTTAGAACACCGTGTTCAATTATAGTATCCCTGATGTAGGAAAGATGTTTTTAAACTTGAAAGGGTTCAAAAGAGATTTAAGGATGTTGCCAGGGTTGAAGGTAACAGGGAGAGGCTGAGGCTGTTTTCCCTGGAGCAACAGAGGTTCAGTGGTGCCCCTACAGAAGTTTATAAAATCATGAGAAGCATGAATAGAGTGAATGGCCAAGGTCTTTTCCACCTAGGTTTAAACTGAAAGGGGAAAGATTTAAACGGGACCTAAGGGGCAATGTTTTCACACAGAGGATTGTGCGTGTATGGAATGAGCTTCCAGAGGAGGTGGTGGAAGCTGGTACAATTACAACCTTTAAAAGGCAGCTGAATGGGTACATGAGTAGGAAGTGTTTAGAGGGATATGGGCCTAGTGCTGGCAAATGGGACTAGATTAGTTTAGGATATTGGGTCAGCATGGAACAGTTGGACAGAAAGGTACATCTGCTGTATATCCCTATGACCCGATGGATTTTGTGTCTCCCAACCTCACAAAATCCCTGGCGTATGTGTCATTATGCATTGATATCGAACATAGGACAATGGCTGTAGAAAGTGAGCACGGAGCTGAAATGTTAGCCCAGTTTAAAGCCCCTGTTTATGCATATCGTTTAATTCTTGTCATTTTAAGTTCTCGAAATCTTAGCCTCTTTAAATAAGTCTGCACATTGCTGGAGATGCTCATTCACGCGAGTCTCTCTATCTCGCTCCCCTGCTTACGTTCTCCTGGTTAGAAAACAGCAGGGAATCTAATCCCTCGTCTTGTTTTGCACTATCTTTTATTTTAAATGCATACAATGTGTTTCATAGATTAAAAAGACTGGCTGACGCTTTGTGCATCCCTTCTCACTAGTGGATTTAATGTAGGAGATCTTACAATTCCTCCCAACTGTTTCTTGCTGATAGCCTAAGTAAGGAGTGCTGCTTTCTTCCTTGTTAGAGAGTTCTGGAAATCGAAAGCCCTGTGGTCCCATTAACTGTGGATCTGCATATCGTACCTTCCTTCACTTTAACAAGTCACTTAACAAAGATCTCGTTCTTGGATTTCCAAAGAGTCCAGGGCCTGCCCCTAACTCTCTCCTCACACCAAATACTACTTCTTCATTAAACCTTCGGAGAGTTACTTTCAAGTCCATAATTTTACCATGATTATTGAGCAGTGTGTAATTCTCTCCAAGGTTATACAAACTATTCAGCAGTTGCTTTCTCCCTTTTCTGTTCATATACCATAAGCTTTGCTCGCTTGCTGGACTTAAGCCCTGCTATATTCTGGGCTTAAGCTCCCTCAATACAGTTGCATTTTCTTGCACAATGAAGCCAAAAAGATAAAAATAAACGTATTAGTGATCAAACCCTGACCTTCAAGAGCCTGCACCCGCTCCAGTGCTGGAATGCAGTGAATATCTCAATGTTTGGGAAATTGTTAGGCTGGGAATATTGTGGATGGGGCTTGATGGGGGAGATGAGGGGATTTTGAAGACTGTATTGCAATGAGCTAAAAGTTGGCCAGAGGATTTTTTTTTGTTCTTGCTGATTGCACCACAATAGGGCATACTATCTACCCTGCTCCGTGAAAAGATGGGCTGGATAGGCTGGGACTTTTTTCACTGGAGAGTAGGAAGTTAAGAGATGACCTTCCAGAGGTTTATAAAATCATGAGACGTACAGATAGGGTTAACGGTAGGTGTCTTTTCCCTAGGATGGGAGATTTCAAGATGAGGGGCCATATTTTTAAGATGAAGCGAGAGAGATTTTAAAAAAAATGACGAGGGGCAAAATTTTTTAGACAGAGAATGGTTCACATGTAGAGTGAACATCCTGAGTAAGTGTTGGATGCGAGCACAGTTACAATGTTTAAAAGACGCTTGCGTAAGTATATGAATAGGACAGGTTTCAAGGGATATGGGCTAGGAGCAAGCAGTTGGGACTAGTTTAGTTTGAGTTTATGTTTGTCATGGACTGGTTGGACTGAAGGGTCTGTTTTTGTGCTGTATGACTCTATGTCCCACCTATGGTACCTGATAGTAAAGCTCAAACTTCAATAGCTTCCCCAGCTCTGCATAACCATGCACATGGATAGTGCGGAAGGATGCTGCAGGTTACAGAGGGACATAGATAAGCTGCAGAGCTGGGCTGAGAGGTGGCAACTGGAGTTTAATGCGGAAAAGTGTGAGGTGATTCACTTTGGAAGGAGTAACAGGAATACAGAGTACAAGGCTAATGGTAAGATTCTTGGCAGTGAGGACGAACAGAGAGATCTTGGTGTCCAAGTGCATAGATCCCTGCAAGTTGCCACCCAGGTTGATAGGGTTGTTAGGAAGGCGTATGGTGTGTTAGGTTTTATTGGTAGAGGGATTGAGTTTCGGAGCCATGAGGTCATGTTGCAGCTGTACAATACTTTGGTGCGGCCGCACTTGGAGTATTGCGTACAGTTCTGGTCACCGCATTATAGAAAGGATGTGGAAGCATTGGAAAGGGTGCAGAGGAGATTTACCAGGATGTTGCCTGGTATGGAGGGAAGGTCTTATGAGGAAAGGCTGAGGGACTTGAGGCTGTTTTCGTTAGAGAGAAGAAGGTTAACAGGTGACTTAATAGAAACATACAAGATGATCAGAGGATTAGATAGGGTGGACTGTGAGAGCCTTTTTCCTCGGATGATGACGGCTAGCACGAAGGAACATAGCTTTAAATTGAGGGGTGATCGATATAGGACAGATGTCAGAGGTAGATTCTTTACTCAGAGTGCAGTAAGGGCACGGAATGCCTTGCCTGCAGCAGTTGTAGACTTGCCAAGTTTAAGGGCATTTAAATGTTCGTTGGATAAACATCTGGATGATAATGGAATAGTGTAGGTTAGATGGGCTTCAGATTGGTTTCACAGGTCGGCGCAACATCGAGGGCTGAAGGGCCTGTACTGTGCTGTAATGTTCTATGTTCTATGTTCTAAATATTTTAGGCCCTCTACCCTCAGTATTTCCAATCCACTGTATTCCAAATCACTGTTATTCCCACTCTTGTATTCCCAAATCTTCTCCAGGGACAGCAAGAGAGGGTTGTCTTGTCACTCCGAGAGGTAACGTCGTCAGTGCGCCTCCGGTGAAGCATCGGCATTCAGTCCCGCTTGTTATTTATATGCCTCGGTTTGCTGAGGTGGTTGGCATTACTTCCGGTCTGAGGCATTCATGCTGGAAGTGTAGTCGTTCGTGGGCCGTGCTCAGACGGATGGCATTTGTCTCCCATCTGCAGCCCAGCTTGAGGGTGTTGCGCCCGTAGGTGTTGAAAGCTACTGAAGAGATTTGTAGCCCGGGTTGTGGACTAAGTTGTAGACTTGCTCGCCGAGCCAGTGGGTTTGATTGTAGACGTTTCGTCATCCTGCTAGGTAACATGGTCAACCAGCAAACCAAGGCATATGAATAACAAATGGAACAGAACGCTGACGCTTCACCAGAGCTGCACTGAAGATGTTCTCAAAAACTTGAAAGGTTTGTCCAATGATAGAGCAGATTGTGCTGCTGTGATTAGGCAAAGCGATGGGATTGATGTCCTCTTGAGGGATGAAGCAGGGTGATGAGAGTTGCTTGAGAAGGGAAAAGGGAAGCTTTGAGTGATGGGAGGTTTGAGGAAGTGAGCACTCAATAAGTGTAAAAGAGGGGAGTGCAGGACCTTGACAGAAGACTGAGGAATTGCTGCATTTCCTCATGTGCAGGCAGAGCTGGAAAACCTGTTCTCGCCCAGATTTACAAATGCATGTTGGACAAAAAAGGGAAGACAAGTGGAAATAAAACAGGGTGAACTAACTCAACTGTAAAGAGAAATATCGCGCCTGAGGCAGAGTGAAAAATATGGGACACACTCACAGCAAAGGTCTACTCGAATTTCAGAAGTATCTCAGAAGACTGCGTCTTTAGTTACAAAATTTTCAATGTTTGCAACTTTCAGGATAATTGACATTTTCTTCTCAAAGTTCTGTGGATCCCAAGTGTGGAAGCTTGCTGTCTGCTGCTGCTTCTAGCCTTGTCATTATTATGGCTCTTGGTACTGTTTGCTACTGCAGTGGGAATGACTGACACTGCAGGAAATCAGCATTCTTACAAACCTCGCAACAACTTTGTTTTCCCTCTCGGGGAGAGGTAAATGAAAGGGACGTTTTCCACAGACAGGATGGTAATGTGTGCAGCATTGGCCAACGCTTCAGTTCTGTGAAGAACAAAGTAGACACAGTCGGCGACGACTGGTTTGCAGAGACAGATGCTCCGTGCGGACTGAGCAAAGAGCTGAAGCCTCCACACTTTTATAAAACATGAGGAATCTTCTCTTTTTTAATGAGCACCTCTCCTATGAAAGCACTTTCATGCTGTGGAAAAAAGTTTGTTGGAACATAAACAAAAGAGGATGGGAGAAGAGAGGGGAAAAGAAATCCATGTTGTGGTAGCAGTTTGACTGATTTGTGGCTGTATTCCTAATAAGATTTAGAAAGTCTGCTTCTGAGACTCCTCCAAAGCTTTTTTGTTGCCCCAGTATTAAACTAATAGAGCAAACTGATTGCCAGTCTGGCTTTTAATTCCCTGCTGATAAGAGGGATTGAATAATATGTTTCTGAGCACATAGACATCAAAAGCAGTAGAATGTTGCACTATACTGCTCTGGAACTATATAGACAACAAGTTACACAGAAAGAGACGCGGAAGATCTTGATGCACAGTGCGTAATGTCCCTGCCTCTGATACTGAAGCTCTGGAGGAGTTTGCATCCCCCTATAGGGCTTGTTAGCCACTGACCTTGAGTTTGTAACATGGGCAATCAGGTTACCCTGCAAATCTTTCCAGTTGGCTTTTGGCAGCTAGCAAAGATGGGGAGTCTCTTACTCAGCCATATCTGATGTGGACCTTCGTCTTCAAGATATTAGCATCTTTCTTGGAAACAGACCATAGCCTGTGTGCTTTGTATACCTCATGTGTCAGCTAGGCCAAATAGAACGAAGATGCTAAACACGTTTGTTTAATCAAAGATGTTGGACCCATGAGTGCTAACAATGCCCTCAATGAAGAGTAGAGATAAACAAATATTATCATTTGAAATAAACACAAATTAATGTGATCGAATCTAGTAGCTTTTATTTTCAGACTCCCTGGATTTTCCAGTCAAAAAGCTGAATAAATTAACAGAACAGAAACTGTAGCGCAGAATAACCATATTTCCTTTACAAATTCAATCAAATGAACACACACAAACTTGAGTAGATCTCAGGGTGCTACAGGGTCCCATCCAGGGTCTTCTTTAGTGAATCTCTGACCCCGATGTAAAATTCGAGAAGGATCTCACACCTGTTCAGCAGAAAGCACACCCACTTTTGTTTAATGCCCGTTGGGCTGCTAATTGGCTTCTGGCAGACTTTTGACCCAGATCTGAGAGGGCGTTCTGCCTCAGAGAGCTGCCGGACAGTCAGAATGCTGACCACCCTCTTGTTCCTGCGGTGTCACAGACAGTGCCCCCTTAAAGAGCTCAGACGAATATGAAAGCAGTGTCACGCTGGGGCCAGGTTAGTGTGGGTAGGCTGGGGAGAGGCTTGGGGGACACTCCAGTGGGTGCGGAGACCTGGAAAGAGGTAACCCTAGCCCAGGCTAGCCATTCAAAGTACCTGGCGGGCAAGTGTGAGTAAATCGCAGCAGGATGCCACTGCAATGCCATCCCATTTTGAAGTCAGACCCACCCTTGTCATTCGAGAGTAGAGAAGAAAAATAAATTGAAGAGACACAATTTAGATTCATAATGTCTTAACAAAGGTTGATATGAGAGCCTGCATCATGACCAGCAATTACATATTTCTTTCAGCAGCATTACGCTATTGGGTTTTACATTTCAGATTTGATTACAAAAGTAAAGTTTCTTTTCTGTATTTTTCACATTAAGCAGTGATACAATATTACAAACAAAACTAGAACGTGGCCATTATAAGCAGAACACATCCTGCTGTTTTATGACACTTCAGAATCCTTGCAGTGTCTTTGCCACTTATGTTTCCACAACCTCAGCCCAGGTAGGAAATGGCATCTGCCTGCATTCACGGCCCTCTATCTCAATCCCTCTTTGTTTTCCCTTTGTATTAATTGTCAACGCCCACCACCACTAGTCATGTTTACCATCTGCTGCAGCGAGGGAATGGAACGTTTTTCTTTGTGCAAATTGGTTTGTGATGATCTTATAATCTGAGTGCTGGGGCATAAAGGGACTAGATGTATCTAATGAAGCCTGATTTCTTTTCTGAGTGCTGCTGGGTTTTGGCAAATGATAGCTAGCTTATTGTAAGTTAGAAAAGCTGATAGGGCCACGCTGGAACAGACAGCTTTGTTTTACCACAATATAACTGCAGGGACCCTTCACTTCCAAGCCTCTAGTAAGGTGCCTAGCTGTGGCACCAGCTGAAGTTCTTGCAGCCAACTGTATTCTGAGTAGAAAGAACTTTCAGTCGAGCATCTGAATATTGAAATGAACTGTGATCCCAATAACCAAAAATGTTTTTGATGAAAATTGAGCTCTCAATGATTTCCCAAAAGAACATCTGAGTGGAAACCTAAGCATGAGGCCTTTTTTCTTGGGTCACTGGTTTGCATTTAGTGTGTGAGATGGACTGAGAAGATCACTGGAGGAGGAAGCTACTGCTGAGAGCATCCACATTTCATTCTTCAGCAGTCAAACATGCAATGTTTGGAGATTTGTCTCTCTCCTTTAACTGTTTCTCACTTCAACTGAGTTCCTATTGCCAGCTCCGCTCCACTAAATACTAAGCACCGAGTTGTAGATGAAATCTTTCAATACTTTTACAGATGTGGAGGTTGAACATATGACTCCAATAGAACTAGTGACTCAAGAATCCATCAAAAGTTCCCATCTGCCTGTCACACATCATTGAAACAGAAAATAACACATCCTGTCTGCTACAAATATTTTGCCCACAGTGACTTTAGGCTCCAATTCCGCCAAGTTCAGCAGGATGCCACCACCAGACACATCTTCCCATCCTTTCCGCTGTCAGTTTTCCAGAGTATCTGTTCTATCTGCGACACCCTTGCCCACTGTTCTGTCACTGCTATCACTCCTTACGCCCCTCTCACCATTCCATGCAATGGCAAAAGTTGTACCACTTGCCCGATCACATCTTCCTTCCTCATTGTCCAAGGTCCCAAACACATCTACTAGGCAAAGCTTGTTTAACTTGACCTTCTTTTCAATCTAGTCACTGCTGTTTAAACATTAACAGTGCATTTTTAACACATACATTTTTTCTATTGTCACACAATGTTCAGCTAACATACTGGTCAGATAAGATTTGAGCACCTAGTGAAATCTTAACAGTAAATCATGACCTTTTCTAACGGCACCTGAAGATACGAGGTCACACTAGCCACAGACGTAGGAGATGAAAAACTGGAAATTTCTGCCGGCTGCCTTATTGGATTGAAATGACCACAATCACATGGGTATGTTTCTATTATAGAACCATTATAAGCCGGGCAAAATAGTATGCAGCAGCAGAATGATGTGACACAGAACCCCACTGCCTGAATCAGGAGGCTTGAAGTGAATCTTTTTGCTATTGCAGTTATTAACCTACAACCTGCACCCCTACATAGTAACCACAACAGGGGAACACTGTAACCCTTAACTTCCTGAATACCCAACCTATCGGTAGAGTGAACAATCGTGAAGCAGAGTGAGTAACCCTTCCTTATTTAACCAAAATGAACTTCTGATGTTAAATGGCACCGAGTACTGATTGAATTAAAAATTCATTTCATGGAATGACATGACAGTTTGGGGAGACTAAACCAGGATTTGCTACTCCTATGTTCCCAGATAGCTGGTGAGCAACCTACTCATCTTAATAAACAAGAACTACATATAGAGTCATAGTGTTGTACAGCATAAAAACGGACCCTTCAGTCTAGCTCATCCAGGCTGACTAGCTATCCTAAGCTAATCTAGTCCCATTTTTGAGCGTTTGGTCCATATCCCTCCAACCCCTTCCTATTCATATCCCCATCGGATGCCTTTTAAATGTTGTGATTGTACCAGGATCCACCACTTCCTCTGGCAGCACATTCTATACACACACCGTACTTTGCATGAAAAAGTTGCCCCTGAGGCCCCTTTTAAATCATTCCCAGTGCCACCTTAAGCCTATGCCCTCCAGTTTTGGACACCCCCACCTCAGGGAAAAGAACTTGTCTACTCATCATGCCCATGCCCCTCATGATTTTATAAACCTCTATAAAAGGTCTCTGCTCAGCCTCCAACGCTCCAGGAAAAATAGCCCAGCTTAATTAGCCTCTCCCTATGGCTCAAACCCTCCAACCCTGGCAACATCCTTGTAAATCATTTCTGAACCCTTTCACATTTTACAACATCCTTCCTACAACAGGGAGACCAGAACTGAATGCAGTAGTCCAGTAGTGGCCTAACTGATGTCCTGTACAGCCACAACATGACCTCCAAACTCCTATTGTCAAATCCCTGAGCAGCTCCACAGTACATCAACCTGACAAAAAAAGTGTTGGGTTTATATAGCAGCTTTCACGCCAAGCAGACATTCCAAAACAATTAATAACCAATGAAGTCCACGTTGAAATAAAGTCCCGACTGTAATGTTGGAACAATGGCAGTCAGTTTACATGCTACAAACTTCCCAAACTAGGAATGGGTTGTGACCAGGCTGCCTGTCTTTATGATATTGGTTAAAGGATAAACAGTGGCTAAGACACAGGGCATAATCCCCCACGCTTCTTTGAAATTGTGCCACGATCCCCTGTACTGAAGGTAGGACTGTTCCTGTTGGAAAGTTCTCTTCTCGACCACAAAATAATGCTTTGTTTTTCCTCTGATCCCATTACAATGTAAGCCATAGATATAAACTGATTAAGTCAATGAATACAGCAGCGAATTACGCAGGATTTACACCACAGTTCTTTTGTTTCTTTTTCGTTCTTCCCCTTTTTTCTTAACTCAAACTTACCTGAAAAAGAGAACTGTTTGGCAAGAGGCAGCTTCGATGGGCTCCAGAGCGGCAGTGGTGTTATCTCAGGCAGTGTGGTGACAGAGTCTGTCAATTTGCCTGTGAAGCATGGAGCAGGACTCTCATGGAGTGGGCCCCTGATGGTGGCATATTGTAGCACTGGAGAAGGAAAAGTTGGAGTCTGTTTAATTTCTTTCATTTTATTTTTAGTAAATGTGAATGGTGCCTATGTTCAGGCGATGGTACGCACTTTTCAACTGTATTTTGTATTGAATACATGTGACAATAAAGAATATTATACTCTATACCTTTCAGATTCACCGAGCAGGCAGATGGAGCATCAGCTTTGACACCTCATCAAAAACAAAGCTCCTTTGACGGTCTAGTGCTCCCTCAGTTCACCTCAGGTTTTGGTGTTCTCCTATAGCCGTCTGACTTAGAGGTGAGAGCAATGCCACCGAGCTCTAGCAATACCAGAATAAATGGCTTCCAATTATTCTCATCGACTGGTCACAGTGAATGGGTGAGGCTCAGAGTGTGAAAAACCATAGAGGTCGAAAAGAGGTAATGAACAGCCTGTGGAACTTCAGAGAATTAAATCTGGGGTCCTCGTTCAGTCCCCATAGTTTTTGCCTCAGGATACCAAATGAGTGCAGAACTGCTGGAGAACCGGAGAGCTACTTTTTAAGAAGCGTCATTTTCGTAAAGTGTGAATCTACGCGGTGATGGAACTGTCCACTAGCTAGGCTCACATTTTGAAGTAAGTCTCTCGATCATGTGGCAGCCTCTCTGTCCCAAGCACTGGACACAATCACAGGACTTCTATATGTCCAGGCCCCCTCTCACGGACTGCTTACATTTATTCCACTAGCTCATGTTACCTACATGTTTACCATCACTAAAGAAAAACTCTTCAAAGAATAAAAAAACTCCCTATGGTTAATGTTCAGTGTGAGTATTGTTATCAATTTTTTTCTCTCACTGATTAATCTGTTAGCTAACACACTGTTGAGAACAGAACAACACATTTCAATGCATTGTGCCTTCTTACCAGTAATCAAAAGTTAGTCTGGCCAAGAAATAATGGAAATCAATGGATGTAATTTGGAATGAGGTGCCTACCCTGACAAGATTTTTCTACCCTGCGTCCATCTGGAACTCAAGGTGTCATTGCACTTTTCATTAAATGTCCAAAATAAAGATTAGAATAGCTGGTTTAATGTTTTCAGGCTTAAAAATGCACATGGTTAATGCTTTTATTGGCTCACGTCATCGCCCAGAGCTGCTGAGCAATGAGAAGTATTTCAAATTGGTTATTGATTCCTCAGGAAAGAAGATTTGGTACAAATTTGCTTGGCTCAAAATACATACGCTGGCGTGTATCATCATGGGAATAGAGGGAATAGTTGGTGTTGTTAAATGGAAATCAATGCAATGTAACAATTTGGAAAATTTCATTGAAGGAAGGTAAATTTGCAAACCCCCATACCACAACACACCCCCAGGCCCCAACCCCCCACACCCAATAACTTGGAAAAAAATTGTTTGAGTTATGTTCAGTTTGAAATTTCAAACTGAGGTAAAGATTATGACCTTAGACCACCCGTCTCTGGAAAGTTGGAGACTGGATGTACAACCAGTGATCTGCATCAGAGCACTTCAGAGTTTCTGACACACTGACTCAGTAGGAATGATTTGGGAAGCTAAATTTCTGCTGGGCAATTATACTCCGCCCCAGAATTCTCTGATAAAGTATACTATCTGATCGAAGTGAGTTCTGACTTACTTCCTGAGTAATTGTCCAGGAAAAGTTAGTTGGAAAGGTCCTAGACTGAGTCTTGAATAACAATACAACTGGCGCCCAAACCTCTGACTATCCCAACCTTACTCTTCATCCCTACCAAAGCCCTAAATCCCAAAAAAACTTCTTCCCATCCCCCACCTCTCTTGCCCTAAAATCTTAGATCTATGTCAACAAATTCCTGGGAACAGGAACTCATGGGAACAGCTCACCTTTGTCAACTTTACTAAAACATTGACAAAGTCTATTCTTTAAAAATACCTTTGCTAAAATATTGACAATGCGTATTCTATGAAAAAAAGTTTTTGCCACTGAATTATCAATGTAGACAGAAACTATTTTGGAGCGCAAGGCGCTTGACATATTGGAATTATTTAAGTCTATTTTGTGGGATCATCAGAAATCAAACGTAAAGACTGGATCAACTAGAAGAGTAAGTTGATATAAAATAATCCTGTTTGACATTACAGTTGTTTTCAGGGTTGGATGAAAGATTATAATTTTTTGGCAATGGAGAGGAGTTTGGCAGCTCATTTGAACTTGATTCATCCCAAATAACATGGGGCACCATGGAATGAGAACACATTAATAGTATTTTAACAGATAACAGGAGTAGCAGGCAAAACTATGGTTTTACCTCTATTACAACAACCATCACTTCTCCACCTCCCTAACCTGTTTTTCCTCTCACCTCAAGCCACACCCCCATCTCCTATCTACTAACATCATCCCGCCCCCTTGACCTGTCCGTCCTCCCTGGACAGACCTATCTCCTCCCTACCCCCCTACCTGCACTCACCTTTACTGGCTCCATCCCCGCCTCTTCGACTTGTCTGCCTCCTCTCCACCTATCCTCTCCTCTATCCATCTTCTATCCGCCTCCCCCTCTCTCCCTATTTATTTCAGAACCTTCTTCCCCTCCCCCATTTCTGATGAAGGGTTTAGGCCCAAAACGTCAAGTTTTCCTGCTCCTATGATGCTGCTTGACCTGCTGTGTTCATCCAGCCCCACGCTTGTGATCTCGGATTCTCCAGCATCTGCAGTACCTTTTATCTCTATCACTTACCTACTGGTTTCCAGTATCAAACTTAATGGATATAAGTTTGGGCCAGTGAGTGGAACTGAAATTGAACAACATACATGATCTTGTTAAATGATAAAGTGGGTTTTGGTGTTTGGGGTGCGGTCTTGAATGACCTATTCCTGCTCCTCCTTCTGATGTTACTATGGGTCTCCCCTTTCTTCAGTTTTCTTTTTGTTTTGCTCCTGCATTTTTGCCAAAGAACATGAACGCTTTAAGATGTCTTCTGAGCTTTTCCAAAGATTGCAAAAAGTTTACGTCCTTCTGTCACCGTACTTTCAGCACCTTCATCTACTGCACATGTCAACTGCACCCAGGGTTTTGACTCCCATCATGAGTGTAGTACCTGTACCAATGCAAACCTGGAACTACAGCTCTGAATAACTATAATTGGAGAATTGTGTCCTACATATGACCTCATTGTAATCGTAATCAATATTAGGTCGAGGTCTTCAGCCTATGTCAGTTTTTTTTCTACGAACAACCCATTTTCTGTTTCATTGGGATGAGGGGAAGGCAAACATGAGGGGATTTCCCATTGCATTCTTCCTATGTACTCCAGAGGAAACTTTTCACCTCCTTGCTTGATAGATCATCTGCCTGTCAGTAGCCATTGTCACTCAAGGCTCTTGTTCATTTGCTATTGCCACTGAAAATTTGTTGGTTCCCCTGTTGACCTTGGCTTGCAACATTGAGAATGGAACCTGAGTAGCTCAAGAACTGGTTCTTTTGACCACTAGCTAGGCAAAAGGTTAAAACCTACTAAAATGTCTTACTTTGAGCCTTACCAAGTCATAACAGAAATTACCCAATTAAGACAGAGATGTGGAGGAAGTTTTTGTACCAGAAGGTGCTGAAGTTTTTTTTACCAGAGGCCGCTGTAGAGGTTGGGTTATCAAGTAAGTGTGTTCAAGGCTGAGATAGACAGGTTTATAGTCAGTGAATGAATTGAGGGTTATGGGGAAAAGGCAGGAAAGTGGAGCTGAGGATTATCAGATCAGCTGTGATCTCATTGAATAGTATGGGCCACTAAATTGGCTGAATGGCCTATTCCTGCTCTTACATTTTAGAGTCTAATAAACTCAATACATGACCTCCGACTCCAACATTGCAGAATGCAACATACTTAAAAATAAAATCAATCAACCACTCATAAACGCTGAAAATAGTCAGCCACTGTGGTGAAAGAAGTGAGATCATGGGCAGAACCTCGTACAGTCTGAACAACATGGGCTATGGTGATATTATGGCAGAATCAACAAGTCCAGTGGGACTGACCTCAGCATCAGAACCAATGCACTGACTATTTTGTGTAACCCCTGGGTATTGTGGTGAGTTTCACATGAGGGAGCCTTGAGTTGCTTTTTAAGGGGATTATTGCTTATTGAACAACTCGTTAACTGCACATCTTATCTCATTGGTACGCAGATCCTCTCTTCTCAAACCTGCTGAACAAACCACATGCCATGAATTCTCAAAATGAAAGGGATTATGGGCTGATAAGAATGTCATAGAGATGATCCAATGAGGTCAGTTTGTTAAGATCAGGTGGGAGACCTCACTAGGCCTCACAGCGGGAAGCCCTGTAAAAAGCATGACACATTTAATACTTACGTAAAAGAAAAATAAGGTTCAATGAATGTTCCCAAGTTAATAATTTTTCTTCAGGACCACGAGGCATTGGAAATTAAGGTGGTGAATTTGGTCTGTACCGGGAGAGCAAAATGAGCTTATGATGAGTTAGCAGTCAGATTTTCACTGCCACAAATTTATTTCTCGTTGACTTTGAAAATATTACCAAAACTTTCAATTCAACCTGGAGCGACAAAGAGTGAGATTAGAAAGTGAGACTCCAAGAAGTGTTTGAACCCTTGATGACCATGCACGTCGAGAAAATGGCTGTCAATGTGCTTCAAGCCTGTTTCGATCATCTTCACACTCACACACACTCTCACTCACACATACATTCACACACACATACACACCACACACACACACACTCGCTCACTCACACAGAGACACACACGTACTCAAACACTCACACATGCAGACACAGACACAGACACTCTCACACAGACACTCTCACACACACACACACACACACACACACAGGTTCCACCTTTTGTTTCTTTACTTGTCTCATTATCACTCCTTGTGCCAGTTAATTTGGCATATCCTCATCAGAATCACATCACCTTTGTTCTTTCTTTTTCATCTCACCTCACTTTCTCTTCACTCTCTACTTGGTTACAAACTGTTAATTCTCAAACATCTTTCCATTCTGTGAAGGGTTGTTGATTGGATGTATTTTCTTTTTGACAAAAGCAGCCTGACCTGATGGAAGTGTTATTTCCAATGCTTTCTGCTTTTATTTCCAATTTCCAAGCAATTTGCAGGTACATATTTGCAGTACTTTGAGTTTTTAAAAACCAAATCGTTTTGTTCAAAGATCTTATGTGGCAAACTTTGAATTAACAAAATGAAATTTCAGCAGTGATGAGTGGGAAGCTGTAGGGTTTTGGTTTGCAATCAGTTATTTCCTGATTTTTAGGTGGTTTGAATCACTTCCAGATCCCTAGTTCTGGACACTGGACTTATTTTGTAATACAAAGAACAAAGAAAATTACAGCACAGGAACAGGCTCTTCGGCCCTTCAAGCCTGCGCCGATCCAGATCCTCTATCTAAACCTGCCACCTATTTTCCAAGGATCTGTATCTCTCTGCTCCCTGCCCATTCATGTATCTGTCTAGATACATCCTAAATAACGCTACTGTGCCCGCCTCTACCACCTCCGCTGGCAACGCATTCCAGCACCCACCACCCTCTGCGTAAAGAACTTTCCACGCATATCTCCCTTAAACTTTTCCCCTCTCACCTTGAAATTGTGACCCCTTGTAACACTATTAGAACCTTATCCCACACACACACACACACACACAAAACAAGAAATTTAATTACAGAGTCTTAAATCAGAATTCCTACTCTGGGGTCCCAATGCGCTGTCACCATCCGCTTTCGCCTCCCTGCTAGCGAGGTTAGAATTTAGGGGTCTTGAGAGATTAAGCTCATCACTGAGGAAAACTCAGTGTTGAAGTACACTTGGCTATTCCCGTTTGTTGTACTTGGAGCCTGGATGAAGACTTTGGACCAGGTAGGTTTTTCAGTTTGGGCTGAGTCTGCAGTTGTTGTAAGGTACGTAATGGATCTATTGGGTAAGAACCTGGTTTTCTTTATTCTCTGTTGGCTTTGTGGGCGCAGGTTTCATCTCAGGAAGTGTCTGAGGACTTGCGGCTTTGGTCGAGTTGGTTGGTTTGCAGAGTTGTTGGTCTTTGGCTGTGCTGGTCATGGTCGGTTTCCGTCAGTTCTCTGGGTTTGGAATAGGCCTGTGTCTGGTAGCTCTCGGATTTCTCTCTCAGGTGAGATCAGGGTCAGAAATTATACTGATTGTGGGCCCCTTATTTCTGTGCTTTTCTGGTGTTTCCTCCTGAAGTTAATTAGTCTTCTGCTCATTAGATGTGTTTGAGTGAATGGATTTCGATTGAGTTTGAATGTATCTCTGTAGGTCCCATCCTGGGCAGCCTGAGATGTAAATGTTGTCTTGGACTAGAGTCTGAGATAACAAGGTGTAGAGCTGGATGAACACAGCAGGCCAAGCAGCATCAGAGGAGCAGGAGGGCTGACGTTTTGGGCCTAGACTCTTTTTCAGAAAATTTCTTCACCTTGTTATCTCAGATTCTCCAGCATATGCAGTTCCTACTATCTCTTGGACTAGAGTCTGTTGGTGTTGGCTGCTTATCCTTTTACAGAGGAGGTGCAACTCAGAATGCAAGGCTGAACAATGGCTCCAGACAGTCATCTCTATTGTGTTTGTGTATCGTCCACAGAATCCAGTCCAGCTGTCCCCTTTACAAGTTTTGAGAAGTCCAGGGTTTTACACATAATCATAGACATAGAAACCCTACAGTGTGGAAGCAGGCAATTCAGCCCATCAGGTTGATACCAACCCTCCAAAGAGCATTCCACCCAATCCTTGTAACCCCCCATTTCCCATGCCACATCCACCTAGCCCACCCCCTTGGACACGATGGGCAATTTAACATGGCCAATCCACCTAACCTGCACATCTTTGGACTGTGGGAGGAAGACCACACAGACATGGTGAGAAGTTGCAAACTCTACACAGAGAGTCACCTAAGGCTGGATTCGAAACGTGGTTCCTGGCGCTGTGAGGCAGCAATGCTATCCACTGAGCCACCATGCCGCCCTATTGTTTTATCCAGTATTTTAGATAATGGAAAAGTCCAGGGTTTTGTCCAGTGATTTAAATATTGGGGCTTTTTTGCTCGATTCTACAAAACCTAGAGAGCAAGGCATAAATGGTGAGTCGCCAATGGATTGATATAAACAGCGGTTCTACAAACCATGTGGAGAAGCTATGGTTATACTCTGATGTAGACATCACAATAGAGGCACAGAAACAGTCAAAATGAAATTGATAATGCTAGAACTATTCGACACGTAAATCAGCATCTCTGGAGAAAAAAAAAGCAGAGTTAACATATCAGGCCAATAAATTTTATCAGGAATACTATGGATAAAAAATATATGAACATGTGAATTAAAAGCAGGAATAGGCCATTCAGCCCTTTTGACCTTGTTCTGCCATTAAATAAGAGCATAATTAATCTAATTGTGGCCTCAAATCTACTTTCTTACCTTCAATCCCCTTTGACTCATTTGTTAGTTACGAGTCTGTGTATCTCTGCCATTGCTGTCTGGAGAAGAGAACTCCAAAGACTCATGCCCTTCTGAGAGAAATAAAACACTCCGCATCTCCCTCTTAAATCAGCAATCCCTTATTTTCAAGCAATGCCCCCTTCTTCCACTTTCTCACTGAAGGGAAATATCCTTTCGGCATCCGCACGGGCAAACTCAGTTTTGGTGATTCAATAAGATGACTTCACATTTTGCTAAACTCCGAATGGATACCCGCTCAGTCCGTTTAACCAATCCTCATAAGGTCATTCCCTTCATTCCTGTTATCAGCTGAGTGAACCTTCTCTGCACTTAAATAAGACCAAAACTATACAGTACTCCAAATAGTCTTTATATATCTACTTTTATATGCCATTCCACTTACAATAAATAACAACATTACATTTGTCTTCCTAATCACTTTCCAACCTTTTGTAATTCATGCCTGGTATACCCTCGGGAGCTCAGAGCTCTGTAATCTCTGTTCATTTGAAAAAAAATGCTGCTTTCTAATCTTTCTGCCCAAAGTGGATGAATTCACACATTCCCACATTATTCTGCATTTACCAATTATTTTTGTTCACTCATCTAAACTATGCATATCTCTTTGCAGATACTTATGGCATCTTCACAAATTACATCCCTATTTAGTTTCGTGTCATCATCAAATTTAGCAAAGACACCTTGGTTCCCCTCTTCCAAGTCATCCATTTAAATTGTAAACAGATGAAGGGTCTAGGCCCGAAACGTCAAGCTTTCCTGCTCCTATGATGCTGCTTGGCCTGCTGTGTTCATCCAACCCCATGCTTGTTATCTCGGATTCTCCAGCATCTGCAGTACCTATTATCTCTATAAACAGATGAAGCCCCGGTTTTGATCCATGTAGCAGTCCACTCATCATAGTGTGCCAAATTAAGGTACCCCTTTATTATGTGCACATGTGTTGAAAATGTCAGCAGTGTTTTGAGTGAGTGGCTGATCTCTAAACTTATAGAGGAGATACAAGTAAGACCTTGTCATCTCAGAGGAGAACCTTCTCTCATTTTTAATGTCCAACAGCCCTGTCTTGTTTCAATACCTCTATGACCCATGTTCTTTTGAACTTTACTCCTTGTTCCATGGCTAAAGGAAAGGCCAGGCTGTGGGTTAACCACAAACCACAGATTTTGTCCACAGCCAAGATAAATAACAGAAAACTGAAAGAGTAAAGGTCCTGACTTTGAGCACTGTGATGGAAACAAATTTAAGCTGTTTGTTTGCTGCAGGTGAAGAACAGGAGCGATTGTGATTCTGGACACTGTAGCAAAACCAATGGCAGTATATGGGAGTCAGCAGCCATAAGACTAGACCTGCAAAAAGACTCTGCAAACAAAGGGACGTAATCATCAAGAAGAATCAGCCAAGAGAAAAGATGAATAGAAGACATTTATCAGGATGTTGCGGAATATGGAAGGTCTGAGTTATGTAGAAAGGCTGGATAGGCTAGGACTTTTTTTCACTGGAGAGGAGGTTAAGAGATGGTTTATAAAATCATGAGGCTTTTGATAGATAGGGTTAATGGTAGATGTCTTTTTGTAGACGTTGGTGTGTTTGCCCAGCTCAGCAAACACACCAACATCTGCAACCAGCACCCAAGCTACAAATCTTCACTCAAACCCTGAAGGTGTCTTTTCCCTAGGATGGGGGATTTCAAGACTAGGGGTTATATTTTTAAGGTGAGAGGACAGAGATTTTGAAAAAAGACATGAGGTAAATTTTTTTTACACATGAAGGTGGTGAGCATGTGGAATGAACTTCCTGAGAAAGTGGTAGATGTGGACACAGTTAAAATGTTTAAAAGACATCTGGATAAACACATGAATAGAAAAGGTTTGGAGGAATATGGGCCAGGAACAGGTATGTGGGACTACTTCATTATGGGATTATGTTTGGTATGGATTGGTTGGACCAAAGGGTCTGTTTCCGTGCTATATGACTCTATAAAGAAAAGTCACTTCCATAGATGTTTCTGGGAATTGGAGTAGGACAACTTGTAGGAGAAAGGAGCCTTGCTTCAGAATAAGGGTTTGGTTAATCTATGTCCTAAATTCTGTACCTAGTTGCTTTGGATTGGTAAATAAGGAGAATGTTTAATTATCTTGGTATCAGTTTCCATAGATATCTCCATCCTAAGTTAGAACTTGTAATAAGGCTATTTCCCTAAACACAGGGTCAAATTTGTAATAACATTCCTACAATATCAAAAAGCATATCAGGTTTTCTTTATCAGCCTTTCCTTTATTGACTGTCAACGCATGACTCTTGTGAGATGCTACCTTCCCCTGAGGTAAGGTTAAGTTCCCGGAACAGCTAATCTTGTTCATTTATGGATTCTTTCTCATCAATCTTAATGGGCTTCCAGGCTACAGTCTGGAATGAATAACTTGGTGGACAGCTGAGTGGACACTCTCTAGCACCAATTTAGAGCCAACAATTCTGAGTGTAGCATTTTAATGAATCATTAAAACACTGGCTTGATTAAATAACTTACTGACTGAACTTCATGAATAACTAAAATGCTGATAATTAATTAAATAAATTAATGTTTAAATGCATTGAACTTTTAGAATGCATTAAATCAATAAATTCCTTTCTGTAATTAATAAATGATGAAATTAGTGGTTGAATTTATTAATTAAGCTTTGATCCAAGGGACCTGTGCATCAATGGGAATGTTCCTATTATCTATTATGTGCTCTGCAGGCCAGTGCTCTTGCAATACATTTTCCTACTCATACTTTCCTGAGTTCTCCCACTAACTGATGGATTCTGTCAAGATTTCCTCAGATAATTTATTCATCCCTTCTTCCATGCTGCACTTCACACCTTGTATCCACAGGCCGGAATGAGTCCTTTATCCAAATGTTGTTGCCCTTCTCAAATTCAAACGAGTCTTTGCTGTTGATCAAATCATGCCAACATGCTGATTCAACATATTTAGACTCAAAACAACGTAAACACTTAACTTGACACATTCCTGTTGTACAGTAATTGCCACTGAACTGCTAGCCCTCAACTGATAAATCAAATATCTCCCAGCAAATATTTCTATGGAAAATTAATTTGAGTGAAGTTGGAACTAAGGTGACGCAAAGTAACTGTGGACTAACGGTTTCAATTTACATTGTGAGGCAGTTTTCAGGCTCCTCAGTTATCTGGCTTTACATTGTGTTCTTGCTGTGGCTTTAAGATGTTATTTTGTCCTTTTTTTTAAAGATCAGTTTTAAGACAGAGGTGGGAGCTGTCTAGTTGGAAAGTAAATAGCTTGTGAGGCACTGAGTTTTTTAAAAGTCATAAAAATAGAAGCAGCCTGGCTGGGTGTGGCCAGCTTTCACAGACCAGGATTTCTAGGTTTTTTTAGTTTTTAGGTTCAGCAGAACCTGCTGAAGTTTTGAAGAAGTAGAAGCTATGTTTCCCTCTCTCGGTTACAGCTAAAAGCCGGGGTTTGTCTCTGTTGCTGGGTTACCTGTGAGACAAATCTATTTTCTGAATTTGTCTTTTTGTCGAGGTGTGTCTTTATGGGAATTTACTGTACTAGAATGGTTAATTAGTAACAGTTACTGTATCTATTGTTCTGTTAAGTTTTCCAATTGAGTTAAGTTATTCTGAATTCCTCCTTATTTTGTTTTATTTTAAATATAGTGTTTGACTAAATTGTATTTTGCTTAACGTCAATCAGTTTGACCACTTGTGTAGCATCTGGAACACAGCACTTTCAAATTTGCCTTTAAACTAAGAAAATGTTCGCGTCTAGGTTCCCTCCTTAAAATCTTTTGAGGGGGTCTGGTCTGGTCCATAACAACATACTCTTCCACAATGATCAGTATTTCCAACTTTTACCCAATTGTAGATTTCCCTCAGTTCAGTTTCATTCAGTTACATGGCCGAAACTGTAGATTCAATCTGTGTGAATGACATTTGAGTTAATGCTGAGGCCCCATCTGCCACTTCTGATGGCTGATATGGATGGTTAAATCCATTGGAAACAATTCAAAATCCAAGCCAACTTTTCTTCATAACCAGCAGCGGCAGGAAGAGATTCACTGGGTGTCCATCTCATCCTTTTTTATTCATCCATGGGATGTGTCACTGGTTAAGCCAGTATTCTTTGTCCATCTTCAATTACCTTTGAGAAGATAGTAGTGAACTGCTTTCATGAATGTCTGCCAACTTTGGGGCGTAGTTACACTCATAGTATTGTTAGGAAGCGAGTTCCAAGATTTTGGCCCAGCAACAGTGAAGGAACAGTGATATAGTCTCAGGCCAGGATAGTATGTGACTTGGCGAAAGGTTGCAGGCTGTGGAGCTACCAGGCATCTGGTGCCCTGTCCTTCTAGGTGGTAGAGGTCATGGGTTTGGAAGACGCTGTTAAAGAAACCTTGATGAGTCATTGCAAAGCTTCTTGCAGATGGCTGCACTGCTGCCATTGTGTATTGGTGCTGGGGTGAATGTATGTGGAAGGTGGTAGATAACAGGCACAATCAAGCGGGCATTTTGTTTCAGACAGTGTTAAGCTACCTGTGCTTTATTCAAACTGCAGTCGTCCAGACAGATGGCAGTATTCCAACACCCTCTGGACTTTTGCAATGTAGGTGGTGGATAGATATTGATGAGTGGGTGGTGAATTGCTCATCACGAAACTGACCTGGTCTTGCAGCCACAGTATTTTTATGTCCTGTCAACTTTGATGCCTTATCAATGCTTATCCCCAGAATGTTGATAATCTGGGATTCAGTGATGGTAATGCAATGAATATCAATGGGTGCTGTCCGATCACTATCTGGCATTTGTCTGGCACAAAAGCTATTTGCCACATATCAGCCTGAGGTTAGATGCTTGTTGATATGAACACAAGTTGCTTCAATATCTACAGAGTCATGAATGATTCGGAATATTGCACAATCATTAGCAAACACCTCCACTTCTGACTTTTTGATCAAGGGAAGGTCATCAATGAAGCAGCTTAAAATGGTTATTCTTAGGATACTACACTGATGAACTCACCCAGAAATGTTCTGGGACTGAGATGATTGACCTCCAATGACCACAAGCATTTTTCTTTGTGCTAGCTTTGACTCCAGCCACCAGAGCCTGATTGTTGATTATGGGACCTTGCTGGGAATAATATATTTCTGACACATTTGCCAATGTGACAGTCGCTGCCCCACTCTGTGATCTGCCAGGATGCATCTTCACATTGCATTCATCCAAAGTGAACATAACCAGTTAGAGAAATGTCTGGAGGTAATAGATCAGGAGAGATCCTTTAGATCGGACTTCCACCCAATTAACCTTCCATCCAAACTTCTGATTGGCAGTTGTTCGAATTAACACACTTTAGCTTTTAGCTAATCATTAAAATTAGGCCCCTGTTGCATCATTTAAAGTAAAATACTGTAGCTACTGAAAATCTGCAAACAAAAACAGAAAATGTTGGCAAAGCTGCATAGGTCTGCTGGAAACACAACTTCAGATAGAAGGTTAACTCTCTGATTCTCTCGCCATAGATGGTGCTTAGTATGTTGCATCCTTCCAGCATTCTCTGGGTTTATATCATTTCAATTGTTTTTGCTAAGGTACCTTTTCTGCTTAGTTGCTGAGAACATTTCGGATAGGTAGACTGACACTGCCGGTTTATCTTCACTTTCCCGAGGTTGCAGGATTTCTCAGCAAGACCCCACTTCTCCTCATGATTTGAGGTGAAGACTGGGAGTAGCTATTGCAAAATGCTCATCAGCTGTGCCTGACGCCAACATCTATCGTCAATGGCCACACAGTGTTGGTGACATTGGCTCTGGGTCAGTGAACACAGGAACAGGAGGAGGTCATTCAGTGCCTCAAACTTTTCACAGTGGATCTGTAGCAATGGCACCTCAGTTGGTTACCCCTCATTCTTCTCTGCTTGAGGGAACACAAGTGCAGGCTATCCCACCGAACCAGCAAATGAATATACCCACAGCTCGAGAGATGGAGTGAAGATCCCTCAGTGTGCCAGGCAGTTATTACCCTTTCTGTTAAAACTGGCTCTCTGTGGTAACTACCATCAACTGCATTGAGACAGATGCTGGCTTCTAAGCTGGATCCACAACATCTAACAGAACTCGGGCAGACTCCTCTGCCCTTCACTCCATCTCTGCCAGACTTTCCCCTTAGCTGGTGGTGGATGGGAAAGGAAGTCTTGATGGTGCCATCTTTGAGATTAATGATTGTTTTTCCTCAGATCTGCTACAGATGGGCCTGGAGGCTAGGGCTTTTTATACATCAATCCTGACTTTAATCCAGAGGCTGCACAGTAGATCATAAAGATGTGTGGAAAGCAGCCAACCTTACCCAGGTTTTAATAAGATGTTGGTGCCTGAGGTACAACTGGGAGGCTTTCCCACCAGATGCTGGTATATATCCAACCGCACTTTTAGTACACATCCATACTCAGTTTCAAAGGCACAATTTTGACCTTTTTCCTGGAATCAAGTTAATTGCAGAAGTATTTGTATAAAACTGAGACTAACTGATTGTACAAGTTAGGAAGAGCAGCGGTTCTGACAGCAAGAGGTAACCAATTGAGGGGATGTTTAGACTTTTGTCAGATGAAGCTAGCAAAGGTTGCAGATTCGGGGTGGGTAGGTGGAATTAAACTACAGATCCACTGTGAATAGGTTTGAGGCACTGAATGACTTCTTCCTGTTCCTACGTTCACTGACCCAGATCCAATGTCAGCAACACTGTGTGGCCATTGACAATAGGTGTATAGCTCTGCTATAAATCTTCCTCCAATCTGAAAACAACATCTCTTCACCGCTTCTCTTTGTTTCCCGCATCTCTGCCAATTTTGCAATTGCTCAGTGTCCCTTTTAGTCAATAAGTTTAGCATTGCTCACAAGGCTGTATGTGAAATGGTTGAAATCTTGGCTCCCAACACCAAGAGTGTCATCATTCATCCAGAAAGCTGAGTAAAGTTTTCGGCATGCTAGCAAATGCTTGTTCTGATCATTTATCAGTTCTGTGCTTTCATGCGATATTGCTTGCCTTCAGAAGGTGGCAGGGTAAGATTATACCATGGTTGCAATGTAAGTGGCTACATTACTGGATAGTGGTCCATTCCCTACCCTAATCCAGTGCACTCTAACCTGGTTATTAGTATGTTCTATCTCAAACCTAAAAGCTGCCACAATCTTTTACATTAGGATAGAAAAAGACAATTCCACAAAGAATATGTTCATAGTAATTGTAGACTTTAGCATTGTCTCCAAAATGCCACAGTAATAGAGACATTTCTCCTGTGCTAAGCATCAATTTAACATCATTCTATGAATCACAGTTGATGATTGCGTACATTGAAGCATTTTTGCTCAGCCTCCCTATTTTCTACAACAAAGTCAACCACCAAGGGGTCATTCAAAATCCTGATGATATGCAATAGAACCAGAAGCGTTAGCAACTGGATCTCTCATAATTAAATAAGGTTAACCATCTTTGATGGTAGCCAATTACTCGAGTGTTGGTCCACACGAATACATCTGCTATTTACAGGGAGCACTCACTGCTTCTGTGACAATGGTCAGCAGAGTCTGATTATTGTTGTCTTGGGGCTTGCAATCTGTGCAGGTTGAAAGCAACCCCAGACCCTGTTCCTGTCGTAGCTGAAACATTGGTCTGAATTTAATGCAATGCAAAGGAAGGGGCCGGATGTTGAGATGAGCTGCGAGAGTCAAGGGAGAATGCCTGGAATTGGGAAAATAATGCCCAGTTTGATAGAGAGTGACAAAGTGTTGAATGCGGAAATCCTGCTTATCGATAGCAAGATGTCAAACAGGCTCTTTAATGACCAACTTAAAGGCTTTCTGAGTCTGTCAGATTCAATGGTGGCCCCTGGACTGGCATGGGTTTCCCCTGTCTCTCATTGTCGTATTTGCCCCATCAAGGGGTCCTTCATTGGGAAGGAGATGCCATTTGGCCCACTTCTCTCTCTCTCCTCCAAAAACCTTTCCTTGTGACGTCCATCCTATCCCAGCAATCTGTCTCCAGTGAGGACCCCAGGTGTGCTGCCAATGATGGAGAGCTGCCAGCATCTGTTTGGTTAACAGTTCTCAAGGGCAGGATTAAAATCCTCCAGGGGAATTATGGGATATCTAATACTGAGCAATTAAATCCTTAATTACCCTTAAATTGTTTTGGGCCTCCCAGACAGAAGTGACAGGGAGCTTCCACCAGAAATATTTGGGGAGACCCACATCACTGAAGCTACATTCTACCCAATGTCTCAGCTACTGTCTGAGATTCTATCTCAAGATAATATTGGTGCTGGCATGGGCTGAACAATATCTCCAAGCCTGTTCCTATCTATGCAGCCTTACCTTAAAGCCTGCACTTGATTCAGGAATTGGTAGGCTACGTGGTTGGTCTGTAACATAGAGTGATGCCTACAGCATGGGTTCAATTTCCTAACTGATTGACGTTATTGTGAAGGACTCTCCTTCTCAACCTCTTCCCTCATTTGAGTGTGGTGACCTTCAGGTTAAACCATCATCAGTCATTGCTTTCTGATGAGAGAGCAGGTCTACAAGCCATAGATTATGCTGACTTTACTCTATACAGGAACAGAAACAAAGTTGTTGGAAAAGCCCAGCAGGTCTGGCAGCATTTGTAAAGGGAAAAACAGAGTGAACATTTCAGGTCCGGTGACCCTCCCTCAGAACTCAGTTTTAAGGAAGGGTCACTGGACCCGAAAAGTTAACTCTGTTTCTTCCTTCACAGATGCTGCTAAACCTGCTGAGCTTTTCCAACAACTTCTGTTTTTGTTCCTGATTTACAGCATTCACAGTTATTTCAGTTTTTATTTAGTATTTAGTCTATACAGACTGAGCATTGTCCTGTGAAGATTTGAATTTGCCCTCAGTCCTTTAAATGTGAATAGAGAAGGTGACACAGGTAATCTTTCTGACACAAACAACATAAATTCCATATTATCTTAGAAAGAGTTGCAAACAAATTTGATCATCCCGTAGTTGCTCAGGAAAAAACCAGTACAGTAAACAGATTCAAAAGCCTTATTCTGTGATGAGCAGGAATGTTCGTACTTTGAAATATTTTTAGCATCAGTGAGACATTACTATTCCATTCACTGACTGTAATCTTTTACATGTGAACATTGTCAAATTGACTGAGGGACAAAAGCAATATTTTGCTTTTATTTGTCACATATGTGTAATTCATTTATGCCAGATGAAGAATATTTCATGCTAAATAACAAAGACTAAACAGTATGTAAACTCAGCTTTGTATTTCTGCTTTGTTTCCTGGGCTACAAAAGTTTCAATTCAATGAAATCAAGAGCATTAAAAAAAAAACAAATCAATTATTTAGAAATTGGCTTGTGTGCTTGCCAAGTTTTCACATTACAAGCTAAACTTGGGGCTGTTTAGGGAGATCAGAGTGGAACTTTGCAATAAAGTGTTGTTAGCTCCTGAACTCTGCCCTCAGGCCAGGAAGGTGTTTCATGATTGACAGCTGCAGTGCACAATTAAGATGGTGACACGCACATTTTGGACAACTGTATTTTGCTGTTCATTAGATACTGGTAGTCTGTTGCACTACAAAGCTGTCAAAATGAAAGAAATAGCTGTCAGTCTGCCAAAAAAGTTTAAAAGTGAATGCAAGTATAAACAGAGAATATGTGAATCTAGAAAAGCCAGCTTGTTCAAAGCAGCGCGCCTTTTAGCTGGCAGATACTGCATTTATTGTATGTTAATACTGATCTGCTTCATCTTTTTAAACTATGTATTTATATTGAACTACATCACAGAAACAGGTATCATACCCAGTACCGGCATATTCTGAACTTCAAGTTAATTTTAATTTTAATTCTTAAAAATGGAGCAAAATGCTGGAAAACATGGCTTCACAAGGTTAAATTATTTTATTGATTTAAATCACTCATCTCTCTCAAAAGGGGACGACAAAAATATTCCAGACTGATTCCTTCCATGTAAACAACCAAAAGAACACTACTTCATTTGAATGGATAATTCTTAAATAATAACATTGACTGTCTGAAACCCTCAGAAGTGTTTTCCAGAATACAGAATGCAGAATGAACATGAACATCCCACCTTATTTGGAAAAGGACTCGTGAGAAGTCACGTGATGAAGACCATGTTTTCTTTCAGAGATAAAAGGTACTGCAGATGCTGGAGAACCCGAGATAACAAGGCGTGGGGCTGGATGAACACAGCAGGCCAAGCAGCATCATAGGAGCAGGAAAACTTGACGTTTCGGGCCTAGACCCTTCATCAGAAATGGGGGAGGGGAAGAGGGTTCTGAAATAAATAGGGAGAGAGGGGGAGGCAGATAGAGGATGGATAGAGGAGAGGATAGGTGGAGAGGAGGCAGACAAGTTGAAGAGGCGGGGATGGAGCCAGTAAAGGTGAGTGTAGGTGGGGGGGTAGGGAGGAGATAGGTCAGTCCAGGGAGGATGGACAGGTCAAGGGGGCGGGATGATGTTAGTAGGTAGGAGATGGGGGTGGGGCTTGAGGTGGGAGTAGGAAATAGGTGAGAGGAAACAAATCAGCTCAGAGCTATTTGTATGGAGGTCCACATAAGCTGGTAGTTCAGTAAGTCTCTGAAGCAGACTTGGGTAACAAACTGTCAAATACCAGGCAACCAAAGGATGTAACCTGTTCCAGTTTAAAATTCAACAGAGAAACAACCTCCTCGAAATTGGACGACGCAAAATCTCATAACCTGCTATGAACCCTTCACTTCACAAGACCCTCACTTCAACTTTAAGTTATCCAAGAAACCATCAGCCTTCCACATAGAAGACCAGAGGTTGCAAATCAGAGACCAAAGTGGCTGTGATCTGCATAGGTGCACTACCTTTATCTGATCTAATGCCTTTGTGTGTGAGTGAGTGCATGTGCCAGTCCATTGAGACCGATTATGTGTGATTTCTCATTAATTTGGTGTAAAGGAATATGAGTGAATGACCTTCTTATTTTCAAAGTCACAAAAGCTTGCTGCTAGAATAATTGAGGCTGGAAAAGGGGTACCTCTTTCCATTGAGAACATGATTTTCGACAAAAAGAATATTCTGTGCATGACACAGGTTATTTGACCTAAGACCTATTTGACCTACGTTTGTGCTGTATAGAAACTTCCTGTTACTGTGTATCATCTCATCCCATCTTTCTATGTTTTTCTCCTTCAGTGCTTATTTAGGTTCCTATTAAATACATCTATCTATTCACCTTAATTTTCTACAGTGATGAGCTACGCATACATGTCAATCTCTGAGTAAATAACTCCTGAATTTGTCATTGCGAACTGTCTTATATAGTCCCTAACATGCTGCCTTTGAGGTAATATTAATGCGAAACTCATAGAATCCCTATAGGACAGAAAGAGGCCATTCTGCCTGTCGGGCAGAATGAAGAGGATCAAGGGTTATGGGGAGAAAGCAGGAGAATGGAGTTGAGGAACTTATCAGCCATGATTGAATGGTGGAGCAGATTCGATGGGCCGAATGGCCTAATTTCTGCTCCTATGTCTTATGGCCTTATGGTCTTATAGGTCTGTACTGACCCTCTGAAGAGCATCCCATCCTGATCTACACCGAACCGCACACCCCCACCATCGTTTTTTTTTAATCATTATTGCTGCGGACAACTCACCTGACCTGCACATCCCTGGACACTATAGGGCATTTTTTTAAAAAGCATGGCAAATCCACCTAATGTGCCTTTCTTTGGACTGTGGGAGGAACCCAGAGAACCTGGAAGAAACCCACACAAACACATGGAGAATGAGCAAACTCCACACAGACAGTCACCCAAGACTGGCATCGATCCCGGGTCCCTGGTGCTGTGAGGCATCAGTGCTAACCACTGTGCCATCTCAAAATGTAAAAGGCTAAGCTAAGCAGACCTTTGAACGTGTCAGTCAACATATTCCTGTGGTAACCAACCCAACCAAATGAAAGTGATCCAATGAATAAAACAAAGTGGACCATCTATGAAACTGTAGCATATCCAGCAAAGCAATCAAAAGTTATAACTGTTGATTATCTGCAATAGCTGTAATACAGCTGATTATCTGTAATAGCAGAGAAACATTGAAAGATCTGATGGTTTGCTGTTTCAGAGATCAAGATAGAATATCAGTGTCTTTGTCAAAATGGAACAAAATAAAATTGGGAAAACCAAATGAACTTAACAATGGTACTCTTCTTTCATGTCCTGATAAATTATTAGGATGATGTGGAGTTGTTAATGAAGAGCTGTAGAAAAACCTATGGTTATTGTCAGGTAGAGGAATGACATCAAGATCTGAAGTTTTTTAGAACCATACTGACTGAAATCTTATAGTGACAGATGTAAAGCTTCCAAATTGGCAACACATCAGCTGAAAGAGGTAAAAGCAACTGAAAGTTTTAGCTGCGGGAAGTTTGTTTTAAATTATGACTTCAGATATGAAGGTTGTGGAGCTTTTGAAATCCTACCAGGAAGTATACTTGGTCTGGTGAAAGCCTGGAACTACCTGTCAACAAAAAAGCAATCTGGTGAGCCTGGGTCAATTGAAAGTTTCCAAACTAAAGCTGGCAGATTTTCACTAGATAACCAAGTGAAGAGAAAGGGAAGCAACGGGAGACAGTTAAGATACAAGGTGTGGGGCTGGATGAACACAGCAGACCAAGCAGCATCATAGGAGCAGGAAAGCTTGACGTTTCAGGCCTAGACCCTTCTACAGTTAAGATACAGATCAGCCGTGGTCTAGTTAATTGGTGTTTCAATGCAGCTCAGTGCAAGCTGAATGAACAGCACCTCATTTTCCACATGGGAACTCTACGGCATTCTTGACTCAATGGCAAGTTCAACAATTTTCGGGCTTGAGCTCTCCTGTGTCCTTACCCCAAACCCCACACCAGGCCTTGTTAGTACATGCATAAAAACAAAGTTGCCGGAAAAGCTCAGTAGGCCTGGCGGCATCTGTGAAGGACTAAACAGAGTTAACGTTTCGGGTCCGGTGATCCTTCCTCAGAACTGTGTTATCACATGGTCTGCTATGACACACAACCCATTGTTAGCCATTAACAATCCCTATTAACAGCTATTCCCTTTTCTAGCCAGATCATTATCCACTCCTTTTGTCTGTCCAATTATTCTTCTCTCTCTTTGGGCTCTTTCTCCAACTGTCATTTACACCTTACTCTTTCCCCCCACCTTATCTTATGCATTAAAATAATTTTTCTAGCTGCCGTCAGTTCTGAGGAAAGGTCACTAGACTCAAAATGTTAACTTTGATTTTGATCTGTTGATGCTGCCAGACCTGCTGAGCTTTTCCAGTAATTTCTGTTTTTGTTTCTAATTAATTGGCAGAATAGGATTGAGGAGCTGAATGCTAGAATCACAGAACCCCTACAGTGTGGAAACTGCCCCTTTGGACTAACAAGTCCACACTGACCCTCAGAGCATCCCCCCCCCCCCAACCTAAACACTACAGGTAATTTAGCATGGCCAATCCACCTAACCTGCTCATCTTTAGACTGTGGGAAGAAACTGGAGCAAACCCACACAGACACAGAGAGAATGTGCAAACTCCACACAGACAGACACCTGAGGCTGGAATTGAACCTGGGTCCCTGGTGCTGTGAGGCAGCAGTGCTAACCACTGAGCCACCATTCATTATGGCAATAGGTCATGTCAATTAGAAAGAAGACAATACAGTTTGGAATCAGAAGATTAGTAGCATTAAGACAATAGCATTATTTCCCAGTCTAAGGTCTAAAAAAGAAACCAAACTACAGCTCCTCACTGGAGGGGCACATTGCCAAAATCAATCATAGCACAGTGGTAGCATTCCTGTCGCTGAGCCAAAGGGTTGGTGGGTTCACGTATAGTTCCACCCTGCTCTCCCAGAGACTTGCACAAATAATCCAGGCTGACGTTCCAGTGCCTTACTGTGAGAGTGTTGATATGTCAAAGCTACTTTTCTTCAGATGAACATTAAACCTGAGTCCTGTCAAGTATCTCAGATGGATCTGTTATATTGCAATGGCAATACTTTGGAGCAGGGCAGTGGCGCATTTCCTGGTACCAAGCATGTCAGAAAAGCATCTTCAAAGAGCATGAGGTCACGACATGATGCACACAAAAACCAGGAGGTCAGCTTTCAGCCGCATTATAATGCTACTCTCGATGTTCTGCTGGAGAATGCTGAGACTGTTGGATGATCAAAAGGTTTGAGTGCTTCAGGCTGCTAATACGTGTGTTTCACAAAATACAAATGAAAAAGAGAGTGCTAGAAACCCCAGAAGGTGTAAAAAAAAGTATTTCTTCTACCAATGTGGAGGCTGTTTAAATTCAGTGAGTACTAGTTCCTGAATGCATTTGTCAACCATTCTTTTTCAAGTGAGGGAACCTACCGGAAGACTTGCAAAGTGTGATGGTCAGGCCAGATAGGTTGTAGGATCGGTCAGAAAGAGAGCCAACAAAAACTGTTCATTAGGAACATGTTGCTTAGGGCAGCAGTTGTGAGCTTTTTCACCATTTTTCTACTCCTTGCAGAATTCACTCAGCTTACAAATTAAAATAAAAACTGCATGCTGCTCTGGTGCCACTATTCACCAGTTCTTTTGCTTTCGGATAATTCTGTTTGACAGCTAAATCCGAAGTTTTGTGTAGAGTTATTATTCCACCTTTAAAGAAGCAAAAGAACGAGTGAAGGTGGGGGGCAAAATCTAAAATGGAAATAAACTGAGAATGCTCAGCTCTGAGACATGCGACAAGTTTTGTCTGAATATCAAAGCAAATGGAATACTCTCCTCAGAGCACAAAGGGCTGAACTTTATTGTACTTTATTTTGGGGTTTCAACTTCAGTGAGAAAAGTGAGCTTTACTCTGCATTTGTCAGCAATGGAACAGCTCAGCGATTTTACCACTGCTAGCCTCCTATTCAACTGTCCGCGTCTCAGTAGAGGTCGGTGATACTGAGGAAGGTTAGTTGCAGTGGAGTATCTTCAACTAAGTACATAAAATATAGAAACTCAGGAGGCCAAGGGTTAGGGGAGAATCCCTTAAAGGGGATCATGCTGAATTCCCTGCCAGCAGCCTTCCCTTTTCTTTAGACCATGGAGACTTCAACTCTAATGGCCTCCGTGGCTAAGACCGCAAGACCACTTCCATTATCTGGTGGACACACCACCCACTCATGTAGTAGGAGGCGCTGCCCCACTGTTAGTAAAACCCTGGCAAACCTGCAAAACATTCCTTAAAGGGCCCTATTGTTATGCAAATTACTTCCTGGCCTCCTCAGAACTTTGCTCACAGCCAGTGGGAAACCTCCCAGCAGCTGGACCGCACCAGGGTGTCATCCCAGCAAGGCTGCCTGTGGTTTTGCTCTGCTGCTCCACTACTTCTATCTGCCACCTGAGGATGGGTAAAATTCTGACCTAATTGTTTTAGCTGTCAGCTCCAGGCATTAATAGACCAGTCCTGGCCTTCATAAACAACCGTGGACCTGGCAGACCCATTGGAAGAAGTTGGATTCTGAATATTTGGATAGAGTTAGACATATTTATATTCCTCTGTAAGTTTCGCAAGAAGTGAGGTGGGGGGTGGAGTATAAAATCCTTGAATAAATCATGGAATAACTACTGTTTGGTTGATATATTGTCCCAACTGTTCCCCTTCCTTGCTGCTGGAGGAAATATATGATTGCATCTAGAACATAAAGTTTCACTGATGGAAAGGGCCAAGGGCAGATTTTCACCAGCAAGTTATGATTAACAAAATTGCTGGAGCTTTTTGAAATGGGAACAGAGAAGGTTAATGGGGGGAATGCTTTTGATGTGGCGTAGAAAAATGTCCATAAGTATTTGACACGATGCCACACAATAGGTTTGTCTGCAAGCGCACATAACAAAAGAAATGGTAGCGACATAAATGTGAAAGTGCATGAATTACAGGAAACAGAGAGTAATAATTCATGGCTGTTTTTCAGGCCAGAGGAAGGTTTATAATGGAGTTTCCCAGGCATTTGTGTTATGCTCTTTCTGACATATATTAACCATCGAAACCTTGCAGATGAAGTGGAACTTAGAGTTACTGAGAACCATGCAGAGAAGAATTCAGATATAGTCGATTCAGTGGAATAAGCAGTCAAGCGGTAGATTAAATGTAACATTGAGGACTGTGCAGTGGCACAATTTGGTAGGAAGGTCACAGAAGGAAAAATATGAAATAAAGGATACTATTCTAAAAGGGTGCAGCAACAGAGGGACCTAGAGGTGATTTTGCATATATCTTTGAAGGTAGCAGAAAAAGGGCAGCAAATTGGCTCAGTGGTTAGCACTGCTGCCTCACAGTGCCAGGGACCTAGATGTGATTCCACTCTCGGGTGACTGTCTGTGTGGAGTTTGCACATTCACCTCGTGTCTGCGTGGGTTTTCTCCAGGTGCTCCAGTTTCCTCCCACGGTCTAAATTTGTGCAGGTTACGTGCATTGGCCATGGGAAATTCAGGGATAGGGTGGCGGGGGGGTCAGGGTGCGATGCTCTTTGGAAGGTCATCGTGGACTTGATGGGCCGAATGTCCTGCCTCCACATTGTAGGGATTCTAAGTTGAGAGAGCTGATATTAACACATCTAACACCCTTAGCTTTATTCACAAGGGCATAGAGTACAAAAGCAAGGCAGTCATGTTGAATGCACAGAAGGCTGTGTCAGCCTCAACCGGAGAGTCAAGTCCAGTTGTGGCCTCAAGCCAGAGAAAAGATGTAAAGGCATAAAAGATAGTGCAGCTTCACAAGAATGGATGCAAGGGAAGATTTCAGGAACAGAGATCGACTGGAAAAGTTTGAACTGTTTGCCCTGGAGAAGGAAAGGTTGAAAGGACTGTTGATAGAGGTATCCCAAATCATGGGGAGTCTGGACGGAATCAATAAGGAAAACTATTATCATTAGTAAAAGTGTCAGTGTAATTCAATTGACAAAAGAACAACAGAGACATGAGAAAACACCACCCCCTCCCCCTCACTTGGTGAATAGTTAAAAATCTGGAACGTGCTGCTTAAGAGAAAGAGGGAGGATGGTTCACTTAAGGTATTCAAGAGGGAATTGTGTTATTCTCTGCAAAGGAAAAATATACAGGAAGAAGGCATGGAAATTGTACTGGATAAATAGTCAGCATAAAATATAACAGGACAAATGGCTTCTTTCCATGTTTTCACAGTTCTATGAATGTGTGATCATGATATTGTGTCGCTTAATTCCATCATTTCTGTCTGACTCTGTGCTGGGTTAAGAAAAGCCACAACAAAATGGCAGCTTAGGCACAATGATGTGGTTAACATTATAAAGATCATTTCTTGTGTTGCATTGTAGTGTTGTGGAGAATAAGGTGCAGGGAACATTTTCCTGAAAATGATTTTGTATTTTATTTGTGAAGAGTTGAATTTCACCTCCCCGACTTTTCACAAATTTTTCCTTCTGTGAGGAATTATTCCGAGTCAAAATGATTTATTCGCTGGAGGAGGAAGCTCAGGAGAACAGATGTCAACTTAGGAAGACAGCTCATAAAGGTGCACATAGTAGGCCCTGTGAACTCCTGCAGATATAGGCCAAATGCTGACAAATAGGACTGGATCAGTTTAGGATATTTGGTTGGCTTGGATGAGTTGAACCAAAGGGTCTTATGAGTTTTATGACTCATGGGGAGGCAATGGCCTAGTGGTATTATTGCTGGGCTGTCAATCCAGAGACCCCGATAACAATCTGAGGATCTGGTTTGAAGTCCCACCACGGCAGATGGTGGAATTTGAATTCAATAAAATATCTGGAATTAAGAATCTGACGGTGATCACGAATCCATTTTCAATTGTCAGTAAAACCCATCTGGTTCACTAATGTCCTTTAGGGAAAGAAACTGCCTGGCCTACATGTGACTCCAGACCCACAGGTTGATTCTGAATTGCCCTCTGGGCAATAAATGCTGTCGAGCATCCTCATCCCACTAATGAATAAAGCAAAAAAAACTAATGACTCCATGAGTCTATATCCAACCTTCAGGTCATAGAGAATAGCCCAGAAGACATTAAAAAGATAATGATCAGTGAGCCTGATTTTAAATAGCATTGGTGCTTGACAGATATATATTTGTTGTGGCACTGTGAAGAACCCTCTGCTCTTCTGCAACATCATGACACGGTGTCTTCACATCCATATAAGATGACAGAGTATGCTTTGGTTCAACGACTCATTCAGAAGGTAGCACCTACCACAATGCAGAGCTGCCTGATGTTGCACTGAAGTGTCAGCACCAATCATCTTTTGCAAAGTGCCCTGGGTGGGTTAGAATCCAGCACTATCTAAGAAACCAGAGTGCTCTCATGGCTCCAGGATCGACCTGGACAAGAAACCTGTTGGACATGACTCAAAGCACTAGGCGCTGTGCTATGCAGATTAGCCTGACGCTCTTGAGTCTCAGGAGAATGTTGCAATGCCAGTGATGTTATTTTTGAATGAGACAATAAAGTGAGGGCCCTGTATGCTTTTTGAATTAGATTTCAAACATCCTGAGGTAGAGTGGGAAGAAGAATAGGGATGTGATATCCTGCTCCGTATTCATTACCAAATCAAATTACCTGATCATTATCACAATGCTGATTTGGGACCTTGCCGGCTGTGAAGTTATTTCTATGCTTCCTACATTACAATAGTGGCTACACTTCAAAAAGTACTTCTTGAGCTATATGAACACTTTGAGACATTTTGTAATGTGCTATTCAAATTCACGTTTTCCTTTCTCATTCCAGATTAGTTTGAGATACTTCACACATTGGGAAGTGGCTCAGACCTGTAATATTAAAACGCTGCCACTCTTAGATACGCAGCAGGGAACTAAGTTTCAGAAAGAATGCAGTTACCATGGCTCCCACACCAAAAGGATTTTTGTTAACATACATAATCGAGTGTCTGAAATAATTAAAGTTAAGTATCACAGGGTCTTTCAAATATTAGTGTTAATCAGTTCAGAGACTGCTGGTATGTGAAGTTAGTAAGGCAAATAGCAAGTGCAAAAAATTGTAGTAATTTCCTGGTGCTAGGAGTGATTGAAAATTGATCTCATGAAAGCTCTTTTTTTGTTTCTCCCTGTATCTCACATAAAGTAGTGTCACTTGCTGCTTTGCAATTAACCTTGATTCATTGGAATGCTTTCACTACTCAAAAGACAGTGCAAATTATGCCACACATCCACACTAGCATTTGTAGTCAACAACAGGACACTCTCAATCACGAGTTACTTTTGTCAAGAGAGAGATAAACACAATGAGGTCAGTCTGAACTGATTTATTTGCAGCTAAATGAACAGCTCAAAGACCCTGCCTTCAGCCTTATCGTTTTGATAGTCAGATAAACAGAGGAAAGAAGCTCTGGGCCAAAAGTAATTGCAATTTCATTGGTGTATGTAGTGATGTGGTTTACATAGCTACGTGATTGGTGAACAGCAACCAAAAGACACAATTGGCTTTTGATATTTTGCCTTCCAAAAAGAGTTCAGCATTTGAAGGAATGCTTTCTATTTCTCAATCATTCCGGTGCCAAAGAAAACTCATGCAGTGTGCCTCAATGACTACCACCTGGTAGCTCTGACCTCCATAATTATGAAATGCTTTGAGAAGTCAGTCCTGGCCCACATCAGCTCCCGCTTTCCAAATTGCATTGATCCTTTGTAATTTGCCTCCGAGTGCAACAGGTCCACAGCAGGCACCATCTCCCTAGCCCTACACTCATCCTTGGAACATCTGGATAACCAGGATATCTACGTCAGGTTTCCACTAATTGACTTTAGATCCACCTCCAACACAATTCTAAGCAAACCCATCTCTAAACTCCAAGACCTATGTCTTGGCTCCCCATTCTGTTATTGGATCCTCCACTTCCTGATCCACAGACTTGAATCACTGAGAGTAGACGACAGCACCTCCTCCATCCTAATCCTCAGCACTAGTGCCCCACAAGGCTGTATACTCAGCCCCTTACTGTACTCCTTATACACTTACGACTGTGTGGCCAAATTCCATCCCAACTCCATTTGCAATTTTGCTGACAACAACAACGAGACAGAATACAGGAAAGAGATTGAGTGCTTAGTGGCATAGTATAAAGTTAACAATCTCTCCATCAATGTCAGCAACACAAAGGAGCTGATCATTGACTTTGGGAAGCAGAATGGAGGGCACTCCAGTCTGCATCAATAGTGCTGAGGTGGACATGGTCAGTAGCATCAAGTTCCTGGGAGTGATGATCATCCAACAATCTGTCCTGGTCGACCCATGTCGATGTGACAGCTGAGAAAGCACAACAATATTCCTACTTTCTCAGAGCGCTAGGGAAATTCAGTATATCCACAACGACTCTTACCAATTTTTTTATAGATGCACCAGAGAAAGCATCCTATCACTGTGTAGTTTGGCAACTGCTCTTCCCAAGACTGTAAGAAACTACAGAGATTTGTGAACAAAGCCCAGTCCATCATGTAAACCAGCCTTCCATCCATTGGCTCCATCTGTACTTCCCGCTGCCTCAGGAAAACAGCCAACATAATCAAAGAACCCTCTCACACCGATTATACTCCCTTCCATACTCTTGTGTTGGACAGAAGAAATAAATGTTTGAATACAAGTACAAACAGATTCAAGAACAGGTTCTCTTCTGCTGTTATCGGACTTTTGAACTGACCTCTCAAATGTTAATTCTGATCTCTCTCTCTGGACCTTCTCCGTGGCTATATAACATTGTATTCTGCACTCTAATGTCCTTCATTAATATCCTTTAGGGAAGGACTACTGCCATCCTTACCAGATCTGGCCTACATGTCACTCCAGACCCACAGCAATGTGGTTAACTCGTAACTGCCCTCTGGACAATTAGGGATGGGCAATAAATGCTGCCTAGCCAGCGACACTGTCATCTCGCGAATGAATAAAGGAAAAGAACTCTGTTCTGCTGCCCTGATGCACTTTGTATGATACAATCTGCCTGCGTAGCACACAAAAAGAAACACTTTCCACTCTCTCTCGGTACATGTGACAACATGTGCCCCTTCTGTGTTTCAATGGCAGTGACTGAGTGTGAAGGCACTTTGTTACACAAAGTACTTCCGGACAACAAAATCATCAGACAGAATCAAAACTGCAGAATAAAAGCTTCACACTGTGCTATGTTGAATGCCTGTTACCAGCATTAATCAAAGAGTTACTCAAGATAAAGAAAAGCCAATAATACTATATTCCTATTGGTGGCACTAACGTTAGAGATTAGTTAATGATGATTTGGAATCAAGGAGTTTGGCAGCTCCGCAAGAGGCCATTCATTTTGCAAACTTGTGTTAGCTGTTTGAAAGAGTGAGCCACTAATCCCATTTTCCTTGAGAATGTTTTTTTTTTCCAAAAAGGACTTCTCCATTTAAAGTGGTATCATGTGCTGCCATGGATTCTACTTCCAATTTTGTTTCTGGCACTATGTTCCATACGCCAATAATCCTCTGCAATCAGAAAACCTGCTAAGCGCTCCCATTACTCATTTCCTTATCTTAGATCCATGCTCTTTAATTATGAGCTCATTGATTAGATCTATCCTCATTTATGTCATCAAAATTTCTCACCTTTCAAAGACTCAATTAGATCTGTTCCAAATGATCTTTAATCTCATGAAAAGGGCTCGAGTTTTCCAGCATCTCCTTCAGGTAAAACCTGTTTCATAGAAACATAGAAGATAGGAGCAGGAGGAGGCCATTCAGCCCTTTGAGCCTGCTCCACCATTCTTTACGATCATGGCTGACCATCCAACTCAAAAGCCTCATCCTGCTTTCTCCCCGTAACCTTTGATCCCATTCGCCCCAAGTGCGAGATGTAGTCGCTTCTTGAATACATTCAATGTTTTGGCATCAATTGCTTCCTGTGGTAATGAATTCCACAGGCTCACTACTCTTTGGGTGAAGAAATGCCTCCTCATTTCCGTCCTAAATCATCAATCCCGAATCCTCATGCTGCGACCCCTTGTTCTGGACACACCCACCATCGAGAACATCCCCCCTGCATCTACTCTGTCCAGTCCTGTTAGAATTGTATAAGTCTCTATGAGATTACCGCCCCCCCACCGACTATGAGCATCCCCCCCACCATTCTTGTGAACTCTAGCAAAAACGATCCCAGTCTAGTCAATCTCTCCTCATATGTCAGACCCGCCATCCCCAGAATCAGCCTTGCCCTGCCTATCACCGCAGTTTCTCTCCCTCTGGTTCTGACAACCCTCCGAGGTAAAGGGTCCAAGATTAGACGCAATGGGTGGGATCTTGCAGTGGTCTGAGGTACGTGGGCAAAGATGAGATGTGTAGCAGGATCAGGAGAGAAGGCCATCTTGACATCAAGGGCATCTCACTGCATCTTTTATGCTTTTCTCATGTCATTCAGAGTCAAGTTCTCAATTGGTTCTCATTGTCACATGTTAAATGTCTTGCTCACAGGCCAACATGCCACTTTAATGTACTGATTGTGATCCGACCATACTCAGCAGACAGACAAGCCATCAGAAAACTGGGCATTGAAACAAGAACGGGTTATCATCAGGTTCAGCTCGTGGTTTACTTCAAACAATCTTCATAATGGACTCCAGGGAAATCTCAGGCAATCTCCATGGGCAGCAGGGCCATGCGCCAACGTGCTCAGATGTTAGCATCGATATCTGACAGTCTGTAAGAGCCCTTAGGGTGCATCTCTGATCCACATAGAGAATGCCTCTGCACTTCAATGCTGTACGTCAGGCTGCAAGGATAACTGTGCTGCTGCTACAAGGACAAGCACAGTCAAGCATACACACCCTGGTCATAGGCTGGACCAGGCTGCACCTCTGGGCTCTTTGGTCACTGTCATAGCCGTCACTCACATTGAGCCTACCTGCATGCTCACTACCTTGCACCGTTTTGCCTTATTATGTTTTTTGCCCCTTCATCTAGAGATATCAGGATCATTCTACTGATGAAAACCGAAAGAACTGCAGATGCTGTAAATCAGGAAAATAAACAAAGTTGCTGGAAAAGCTCAGCGGATCCGAAATGTTCACTCTGTTTTTTCCTTCACAGATGCTGCCAGACCTGCTGAGCTTTTCCAGCATCTTTGTTTTAGTTCCAGTTACTGACGTCTTGTCATGCAGTTTTACACAAACACAAAGACAAAAGCTTGTTAAAGTCTTCAGCAGTCCTCAGTCAAGTCAAGAAGGATAGCCTTCACTCAGGGGTTCCCATGACAGGAAGTCAAAGCCAATAACAATCCAGGGCCCGCTCAAGGCAGCTGGGATCAGGATCCTCTCCACTTTATGGGGTGAACAGGTGAATTATGGGCAGCAACTTTCTGACTCTTTCTGCCCTATTGTGGGCTATTTTCCTCCTGGAACAAGAGAGACAGGCAGGTACAAGAAGATTAAAAAAGACACAATGGCTTAGTGGTTAGCCCTGATGCCTCATAGTGCCAGGGACCCAGGTTCGATTCCACCCTTGGGGAAATGTCTGTGTGGAATTTGCACATTTTCCTTGTGTCTGTGTGGGTTTCCTCCCACAGTCCAAAGATGTGCAGGTCAGTTAGGTTAGCCATACTAAATTGTCCATAGTGTCCAGGAATATTTAGGTTAAGTGGGTTAGACATGGGGAATCTGGAGGGGTGGTGTGGACTTGTTGGGCTGAATGGCCTGTTCCCACAGTGTAAGGACATTATGTAACAATGTTATTACTCTAGATAGAGGTGGGGAGATGTCCTGGGTGAGTGAGTGCTCAGTTCGGAGGGCATGCAGGGTTGGTGGTGTGTGAGTGAGGGTAATGGCAGGTCATAGCGACAGCAGTGGGGCATGAGACTTGGTTGGAGGTGGTACAAGTGCAGGGATAGAGTTAGCATGTGGTAGTAGAGAGGAAATGTTGACATTGAACTCAGTAGAGTGAAGAAGGTCAATAACTGTGGAGCTGGAAAAGTACAGCATCCAGAGAGCAGGGAAGTCAATGTTTCAGGCCAAAACCCTTCCTGACATGTTAACTTCCCTGCTCCCTGGATGCTGTCTGACCTGTGGTGCATTTCCAGCTCCACATTTATTGACTCTAGCTTCCAGCATCTGCAGTCCTTAGTGTCTCCAAGAGTGAAGATGGTCACTGATGTCCTTATGGCTGTGCTGGGCATTTCTCTAAGTGGTTGAAACTGATTTAGCCCAGGTGGCAATCTCAGACCAGGCTGGCATGGTCAGGTGTCCTGGCCTCCATTCCTGGCCCTGACGGAAGACAAAGTCCCACCTGTGCACTACACAGTCCAGCAGCAACTCCAAATCCCACCCTGCAGAACAGGATACCGATTTCAACCCTCCCCCCCCCCCCCAATCAGGAACTGTGCAGATCACCTTCAGACTGAACCTACCTGTCTGGGTGCACAATGGGCCTTTAAAGGTGGAACCAGGGGGTGCTGGTCAGTTCCAGGATCAGTTGAGTGACAAGGTGCTCCAGGAATGGTATGTGATGGGCAGCAAACGGATATGATACCTCTCCTAGGGGCTGGAGCAGCAATTAATCTGGCAGGTGGGGTAAGACTCCAGAAGGAAGTAGCAATAATCTCACAACACTCGATGCGATTCGTACTTAAGCAAAGAAAAAGATTTCTAACATCAGACCGTGCAATAATACAGGTATATCGTCATGTCTTCAGCTTCACACTCTATAGCCCCAGTAAGAAAATGGAGAATCTCATTTTTTTATTTACAAAAGGTGCAAAAAGAGGGAGACCTGAGAGTGCTTTGGCAAAATCTCTGAAGGTGCTAGGACAAAGCAGTTAATGAAGCAACTGGGAACTTATGCCGTTTTGAATAGAGGCAGAATTCTCCTGATCGCACTTTAACAGAAAAAGTGAACATTGAAGAGGATTATGATGGATAATGAATTCCAGTTTTCTGGAAAGCTGGGTTTGTTCTGCTTGGAAGATAGAAAGCCCAGGCTGGAATTGATACAAGCCTTTAAAATCTTCAAGGATGTTGAGAAATTAAAGTCAAACTTTCTAAGAATTGCCAGATGGGGGCAGACTTAAGGCAATTGAGTAAACGAACCAGAGATAATACGAGGAAATAAAACTATTCACAACAAGGATTTGGAATACACTGTCTGATGTTGGTTTGGTGAAGCTGGGGTAGGGGGGCAGGGTGAATAATGATAGGAAGATGTTCTCCAGTAGCTTTCTAATGGGAATTTGTTAGATAAAGTCACAGAAATCTAAAACACAAAACAAGCCCCATTAGTACATTCATTTTCCAGAGCATGGCCTATGACCTTGTATGCCTTGGCATCGCAAGTCCACATCTAAATTCTTCTTATAGATTATGGGGGTTTCTGCCTCTCCCACCCTTACAGGCAGTGAGTTCCAAATTCCCACCATCTTTTGGCCAGCCCAGTGGCTCAGTAGTTAGCACTATTGCCTCACAGCACCAGGGACCTGGGTTCCATTCCAGCCTCAGGTGAATGTATGTGTGGAGTTTGCACAATTCCCCCTGAGTCAGCATGGGTTTCATCTGGGTGCTCTGGTTTCCTCCCACAGTTCAAAGATGTGCAGGCAAGGTGGATTGGCCATGCTAATTTGTCTGTGGTGTTAAGACATGTGTAGATTAGGTAGGTTATAGGGGGATGGGTCTGGGTGGGATGTTCTCAGGGTCAGTGTGGGCTTGTTGGGCCAAAGGGCCTGTTTCCACACTGTCAGGATTCTGTAGAAACAAATCTCCTGCCCCTTGCCTTAAATTTATGCCCCTGCTCATTAATCACTCAACCAAGGGGAAATCTTTCTTCCTGTCTCTGCCCCTCATAAGTTTATACATCTCAGTCATGTCCCATCTCAGTCTCCTCTGCTCCAAGGAAAACAACCTCAATCTGTCCAATTATAACACAAAGAACTGTGCGTGCTGGAGATCCGAAGCAAAAAGAAAAATTACTGGAGACACTCAACAGGTCTGGAAGTACCTGCTGAGTTTCTCCAGCAGTTTCGCTTTTTGTCTCAGTCTATCTAATCTCTCTTCACAATTAAAACTCTCCAGCCCAGCCCAGGACACATGTCTGATCTTTGCCCAGGCTCATATCAGCTAACTCGGATGAAACCAGAGATTGAACCAAACAACTCTAAATATGTATTGTTCAAAAATCATGTGATTCAAATATTCTTTGAATATTCGCTAAACCAGCCTTATCATTGACCCTCTGAGTTATCATTACAAAGGTGACTGGGTATTCCTGATCAGGCGTTTCCTAACTTAAGTTTCTTTCAAAGGAGTAGAAAAGGCGTTTAAAAATCAGAAGATAACCATATTACAAAGATTTTAATATCACCTCAGGTATCACGTCTCAGTTCTGTGGCTGATGCAGTTGCCACTTGCATTTTCATGTGATGGGGTTACTTCTCCATTTCTAGGTACAGTTACAACATTTAAAAGACATTTGGATAAATACACAGATAGGAAAGGTTTAGAGGGATATGGGCTAAATGCAGGTAAGTGGGACTAGTTTAGTTTGGGAACATGGTCGGCATGGACTAGTTGGACCAATGGGTCTGTTTCCGTGTTGTATGACTCTATGTCTAAATGAAAGAAAGAATGCCAGGATAAGGGGAAGGAATGCGAGAGAAGAAGTAGTGGATTGCTCTTCAATAGATCTGTTGTAGATGCGATGGGTCAATTAGCCTCACTTTGTGTTGTAGTATCCCAGAATTTCATGGTATTATTAGATTTTTAAGTAAATTTCAACTTCAATGGTTTATGGATCTGAAACATTCCCTGTCTGCTTTTCTTCCCCTCCTTTTAATCTGTAGGTAGCATCTCCTCATTTTTCATTCAAACATGGGTTCAATGCCAATTAGAAATGTTGTTAAGAAAAGAATACATGGAAAGCCATCACTGGGGTTTAGGACACTGGCTAAATAAATTGTATACAGCAGTGTTTGTTTAGCTGCTTTGTAAAATGTTTTGTGATTCTAGACTAAACTTTTGCGGCCCTCAGCAGTGTTTATTGGGATGGAAGCTACTTTCTTGGTTTAAAGCTCATGGGCAAAATGAAGGTCATAGAGATCTGCACCACTGAAAATGGCCCTACAACCCATCGGGTCCGTGCTGGTCAAAAACAACCACCTGACTTTTTTAATCCCATTTTGCAGCACGTGGCCTATTGCCTTACCTGGAGCAGGGCATTCCTTGCTCACAATTCCAGACTCTTAAACTGCTACTGTGCCTAAGTTCAGTTTTCTGTTCATTTCTCCACACCTTAGGCTTGTACATTCCATTTATTGAAGTCTCCCATTTTTAACTTCAGTGAGCAATATGACTAGAATAAAGGATAAAGAATACATGAGGCAATTTCCCACTTCCTTCCTTACATGTGTTTAAAGGAAACACAAGTCCACTGCTGAAGGATCTTCTGCCTTTAAGCTCATGGTTTTAGCTTTTCTACTGAAAATTCTCTGAGTTTGTCATTGCGTACGGCTCATAACGCTGAACATTGGACCCTGTAATGGCCACATCTTTAGATCTCAAAATATTCTGTTACTCTTGTCATGCCAATGTCATATTGTATTATAGAGGTATCCAAAATGAAAAGCAGCATGTCCCTATTATCCACTATACTCATACGCTGTCCAGGGCAGCAAAAACAAAGAACTTGCGTATAAATTGGGAGCTGTTTTTTGAAAATCTGTTGCAAGGTCGCTGTGGCATCTTTGTTTGATCTCATTCAGCAGTCAGAGATCAATTTCCAAGAGTACTTACTTTTTCCTTAAATTTATCTTGGATCTTCTCTCCCCAGAAATTGAAAAGCCGGTTGATGTTGAGGTTAGATAATGTTAGATGGGGTTAATATGGTTTTTCAGACACAGCATTAGATGAGCTTCATCGATCAGCTAGTATTATCTTCTTCCTCATTGCTATATGTTCAACTTTAGCAAATTAACCATCATGAATTCAGTCATAATCCAAGAGGTTATGTTTGAAAGGGCAATGTAACATTGTGACATTAAATTCTGACAAGTTATGGAACCCCTGTTGTTAGGTGGTTTAGTTTTGAACTCAGTATCAACATAACAGTGAAACCTTTGAACATTCACAACCTTTACTTTCTGTCTTGAGCCAACCTCTGCAACAGGCTTCAAACTGTGGAATATCTTCCTGCAATCCATTGCAATGATTCACTTGATGTTCTCCAAAGTTACATTACACCTAGTTTACTGGATGAATCATAATGGTCAGAAGGGATGAATCCTGTATTGACTTCTCCATAAACATCCTACTAAAAAAAAATCAAAAGAGTTTATAAAAAGAGATTTTCTTTTTAAGAACCATATTTGGAATGTTATTTATCCAGAGCTCCCATACTAGGCCAGGCAGAACTCGAAATTGGATATTCAATCAAGCAATTCACTGTTAGAATGAGAGATGATCTTTCTGACTCCCAGATAGCACAGACATTTCTGTGGAAAGTAACCATTCATCTTCCCATTAAAGTATAAAGTCTTTCCACAGAGTGAAATTTGTGACCTGGAAGAAAATGATGAAGCCCAGTTTACAGGTAGAATCGATTTATGATTCACAAATATTCTTGCATTATCATCATCTTACAAGTTTTAGGACTTTAATCCTGCTACATATTTCTGCATAGGTTATATACATTGTTATATATTAAAGCTAGGAATTAGAGTAATGCATGAGTGTTTCAATCGAGAGTATTTTCACAGCCATGCATGGATGAGTTTGTAATGTTGGAAAGAACCAATAGGAGCCAAAGTGGTTCAGTGAAAAATGTTCCTTCTGTCACCAGCAGCCTGCAGAATTAAACAAGATGGAAGGCATTGAAAGGATGGGGATTATTACTAGCTCCACCCCGCATCACCAAAAGGAGAGTCAGCTAGAAGCAGCCGACTTGTTCATTGCAGCTTACCCTGTCGTCTTAACACCAAAAGGCCAGGCTGATTCGCCAATTTCTAGACCTCTCCCCCTTACTCAGGAGGATATCTTGGCCTCAGGTTCAATGATACTGAGGAAAGGCGAATTAATAAAAGCTTTATTACGATCTTTTGGAGTTAACAGACCAGCATCGAAGAAATTATTTTTCAAGAAGTCATCTAACTGTGTTCCACGCTCTCTGATTATTCTCAGTAACGATAGAATTCCAGCTCAAAGCATAACTTTGGTGCAAACCGAGTGGAGCCTTGCTGCAAACTGATCCTGTGCTGAGTGAATGCAGTTCATTTCCACAAAGATCACACATACACAGACAAATAAAATACACACACACACACACACACACACACACACACACAGAGTAAAAGAAATGATAGATATCTGTAAGTGGCAAAGGTCAGAACACAATAATAATGTGTTAAATAATACACATTAATAATAATATTATTATTATTGTGTATTATTTAACACATTATAATTAACATTATTATTATTAATAACAATAATTCAATAAGAACAATAATAACATTATTGTTCAATAATAACATTAACAACAGGTGAACAGGATTCGATCAACTGAGAAGTTGTTTGGGCAGTCTCATAATTAAGAGAGACGTCCTTTTTTAAATTTATAGCCAGTCTTCGAGTTATGCTTGTAGGTTACTGCAGGGTTATATGTTATTTACTCAAGCTCTGTTGGCGTTCAGGAGAACCACATACTTAAAAACTCTACCTGATGCTGCTATGCCTCATTGCACGACTACACAGCAACAAAAGGCAGTGACACCAGTGTGACCTATCTGCAACATGCGCTGTGGAAATTCACCAGGGATCCTTCAGAACTTCCAAACCTTCAAGGCTACCTAACCAAGGCATCATCCAAACTTGTCACCTCTAAAAGCTCAAAGGACAAGGCCAGCACGACACATGGGAACACCAGCACATGCAAGTTCCCTTCCAAGTCACACATTATCCTGACTTAGGACTATATTGCCATTCCTTTATTATCTCAGCATCAAAATCCTGGAACTGCTTTCTGAACGTGGGTGTGCCAAGCATGAGATTGAGTGCAGCAGTTCAAGAAGGAGGCTCACCAATGCCTTCTCATGAGCAGTTGAATGACAAATGCCTCACCAACAATGCTCATATCCCAGTAACGAACTGTTAAAAGTGTTAGTTTCTGAATATTAAGTGTATCGACATGCCTTTGAGAAAGCATATAACAATAAAATTTATATTCTTTACATCAAAGCCATTGGCACTACAAATGTAACATTACTGACATCTTTTGAATAACAGCACTGCATTCTGAAACACTCATGCGCTTTTTTTCACACAATACCTCATTTAAAGTAATTGCCACAATCCTGAAAATGTGCCATGGAGTATCCACTCTGTATAGACATTATCCAACAATAATTCCAATAACCCAAACAATATGGAATTATTTAATTTTGTGCATTGCTTTAGCTCCTATTACATTGTGGGTTTGCCTGGCCTCATGCTCCTATGCAGTGCGCTCCAGTACTGACTGCATGGCTTTCAATGGGGGTTACCCACAGGCAGAAGTTGGAGGATGCCCCACAGGAGCTTTGGGCCTTAAGGGTACAGACGCGGTTGCACCTTCCCTTCACCATAGGTAGTCTGGCCCAGCTCGCTGGCAACATCAAGAGCAATGGTGGGAGAATGAATGCAGTGTGAAAGGATGGCAGCTTCCTTTCTCATGGGGGCAACTGCAACAGCCGACAGTTGCAAGGACATGGGAGGGCAAGGAGAAAGTACAGTAGGATTGCACGGACCCTCAGCAACCCTCGCACTCTGCTGGAGCGTGGATTGTGTGAGCTGCAGTGAGACACTCCGAGCCTCTTTGGATGCAGTTATCCACAAACACGATGCCAGCTGTCTGATCTTGCATAGCAACAAGCTGACATTTCATGCCATCTGCTTCCACAGACTTTGGGTACTTTACCATCCATGCTGTAACTACACCTCAGCAACTCAGAACATTTTAGAAGGTATGGAGACGTTGATAGTGATGTGTTGCTTGGATTAAAGGGTTTAAGCTTTAGGGACAGGTTGAAAAGGCTGTTTTTTTCCCTCCTCTGGAGCACTGAGGGAGGTGCTGAGGTGTGACCTCATAAAATCATGAGGGGCATGAATATGATGAACAGCCAAGGTTATTTTCCCAGGGTATGGGATGAGAGGGAAAAGATTTAAAAGATACCTGAGGAGAAACTTTTTTCATACAGAGCGTGGTACGTGTGCAGAATGAGCTGCCAGAGAAGATGGTGGAGACAGTACAATGAGTTAAAGCTCATTAGCAGCCAAGGGGATAAACCTGAATTAAACAACCATGAAAAGATGTTGATTCCCAGGCAGCCAAGGCAGATTCAATTCCTTCTAGGGAAAGACCCAAGAAACTAAGTTGGGAAGCAGAATTCAGACTTCTTACAGTCATTTATCAGCTTTAGACTATTTATTTGATGGAAAAAAAACATGACAAGCAAGTTAAGGAAACTCTTCACAAACAGCCTTCAAGTAGTTCCTTTGAAAAGTCAGGAATCAAAATTGTTCACCGGAAATCAAAGTTTCAGAGCCTTAATATTGAAGTTAGCAATTCTTTTTTATGCATACATATAATTTGAAAGTGATGGAATTTAGAGCACTATGTACGTAGGGGTAGAGAATGGGACTAGCTAGGTATCTCTGCCGAGAGCTGGTACAGACATAATGGGCCAAATGGCCTCCTTCTGTACTGTAAAATTCTATTATTGTTTTGATCATTTGAGCAAAAAGATCATGTTTTATTTAGTACCAACAAAATTTTATCAATTTTAATTATAGAAAACTGACATTGGAGGAAAGGAAAAAATTGCAAATCTGATCAGTTTGAATAATATTCAGCTGTTAAATACCTTTAGCACTGAAAGGTTGCCTCAAATGACATCATGGCAGCCATCTTTAAACAGTTAAGGAATTAATGGAATTTAATTGTTTATCGCCATTTTGAGAATATTTCCACCATAGATCTTTTTGAGATCCTTCAGCCATCTTGGAAAAGGAATATCTCCATTCATCTCCACATTGGTAAAGGAAAACTGATATTAAAAAAAAACATTTGGAACATCAGGTATTTTCACAGCTTTCAATTTGGCACAACAATAAACTTACCAAAAACACCAATTTCAAATTAACATTAATCGACCAAGAAAAGGGCAGCACGGTGACACAGTGGTTAGCACTGCTGCCTCACAGCAGCAGAGACCCAGGTTTGATTCCACCCTCGGGTGACTGTCTGTGTGGAGTTTGAATGCTCTCTCCTGTGGGTTTCCTCTCAAAGTCCAAAGATGTGCAGGTTGGGTGGATTGGCCGTACTAAATTTCCCGTATTGTCCTAGGATGTGCAGGCTGGGGGGATTAGCCTTGGGAAATGAAGGGTTACAGGGATAGGGTGGTGGGAATGGGTCTTGGTGGGCTGCTTCCACAGAGGGATGATGTGGACTCCATGGAGTGAATGGCCTTCTTCCACACTGTAAGGATTCTATGATTCTAAAAATTCATCACAACAAGAACATTAGTGTAGTGTGCAGACTTAATAATCCTAACAACATCAGCAAAATAAAAGAAATTGATAATTTCAAAGACTGATCAACAATCCGTCATAGCAACAAAATTTGTGTGTATTGATCTTCCCACCATAAAATTTGATAAGATTGGATTTGTTTGATACGTCAACAAATATGGAGAGCGCGATTCCGGTGCTTTTTTCATGTCAACAGGATTGGACACTTAAGGCCGGAATTTTTTTTTTGGCTAAGCCCAAGTTGCGTTGAGTTTTTTTGGAAGGATTTTAGCGGCGAGGCCCAGTGAGATGTACCACTGGATCTTATAAAACATGCTGCATTGATGACCTACCCTGCATCAATGACATCTGTCACATCTGACCCTGACACCATCTTTCCACGTGCCATTCCCAAAACAAGTTGCCAATGACAGGGTACAGCGGAATTCATCAGCATCTCTTTTACCACTGCCAACTTTGAACTCCTGATGTGTACCCTGACGAGCACTATCAGTTTGGAGGTGCCCTCCATGGTTCCTAGCATTTGTTCCAGACATGGCAGACAGGGTAAAACAGATGGCCCAGTTTGTGGGCATGATCCTGAAAGTCCTAGGTAGAACAATCCCTCCCCTCTCAGGCTAACGGAGGAAGCCTTGAAAACAGCCCAAGTTGGCCTGGTCCAACGTTGCCGCCCTGGTTTAAGCGCACTCAGCCATTTGGAGGAATGCACAGAAACGTAGCAAGGAAGTTAGTTACCTTTTTCACTCTGCCAGCGTAGGTGGCACCTTCTTCTCTCCAAAAATTGACGCTCATTCTCTGCCTCACTGCACCCACCTCCCATTCATGCTCATGCTCTACCACTCTCAGTATTGCCTCCAACATCTTCCCCACACACTGTCACCCACCCCAGCCCTGATACCACTAACCTTGTATGCCTTCTGCACTGCCCACTCACTCACGCGGGGAGGACCAGCCCACCTGGACCAAGAATAAAAGCATCATACCAATGCTTCCAGACCTGCTGAGCTCTTCCAGCAATTTTTGTTTTTGCCCCGCAAATGGTAACTTGCTGCTTCTTTGTGAAAATCTCACTACATCACTTGTGAAAACCATAAAAGTGCCTTACTATTCTTCTTGTTTGAGTCTTATTCACATTGTTCAGACCTCTATCATGTACTGCCTAATCTCAAATGCAGTGCAGGTTAGCTCACTTCTCTGCCATTTGGGAAAAGCATCAGATCACGTGTTACTTTGACAATGGATTGATGAGAAGCAAATTATGTTTGACAATCTCCTAACTGTCTTTGATCAATATTTTACTTCAAAAATAAACAGAACACCAGCAAAATCATGCTTCCACAGCAGATACCAACTCCCAGGAGAGTCTGTAGACAGCTTCATTGATGACCTGAATGTATTATCGAAATAATGTAGCCATGGACACTTTCAACAAGGGCTCAATTGTGCAGAATTGTTGTTTGTCCCTTGGAGAAATTAGTTACTGAACTTCTTCAAGCAAAATAGGATCTAACACTGGAACATGCCACCCAAGTAGCAGTGCTATAGTCCAGAAAACTGCTCCAACATGCATCATACAGCAAAACTTCAAATGACCACAGAACATTTTACAGGGAATATTGATTACTTAAATATGATAAAGCATCAGAACAGAGGACACTGACATCTTGTTTGGAAAAATATATCATAATCCAGATCCACAGAAATGTAGTTGACTCTTCACTGCCCTCTGGGGAATTAGGGATGGGCAATAAATGCTGGCCTAGCTAGCAAGACCCTCAACATGTGAATGAATTTTAAAAAAAGTGACAAGATCACCATGAAATCCAAGGCAGTGTCATGTTGCAATATCTTGCACCCAAAAATGCATTGATTATAGTATAAGAGGGCACATCTTGAGGATGCGATATATTGTAAAACACAAACCCAATATCAAGCCAACTCATTCCCAGGCCTCTGTACATATTCATGCCTCAAATTCATTGCCACAGGAGACTGTGGACGCCAGGCCATTAAGTATATTTAAGACAGAGATAGATGGGTTCTTGATTGTCAAGGGGATCAGGAGTTATAGGGAGAAAGCAGGAGAACGTGGTTAAGAAACTCATCAGCTATGATTGAATGGTGGGGCAGACTCGATGGGCCGAATGGCCTAATTTCTGCTCCTCTGTCCTATGGTCTTATTGAACTGAACCTTGATGAGCAGGTTAATCCTGTAATAGAATAGGTTTCCTTTTATGAAGAATAAACTTTTACAGAACACCAATATTGCCCTTCTATAGGAGAGATTAAACAGTAACCTGATAAATTTGATCAGACGTTACCTGGATAAATGGTTCTCCAACCAAATTTAAGCTGGATTGAAGCCAGTGTCACAGTTATCTCTGATGAAACTCTATGGTCAGCCAAGATGAACTTTTACCATCTGACTTAAAGCTGTGCGTAACACCTCCAGATAAAGGGATATTGCGTGTCCTACTGACATTCAAGGATCATAGCTCTCAAGAGAAAGCATTCATAATCAGTAATCAGCAATCTTACTTATTGAGTAAAAAAGCTTTGCCCTCAACCTCCTCAATAGAGAATAGGATTTCACAAACACTGTGAAAGTGTCTCTGAGTGTCATAAAACCAAACTGCTTACAGGACTCAGAAAGCTTGATGGGCTGCAAATAGTCACCTTGGAAGCTAACTCTAAATCCAATCAGAGATAGCAAGAACTGCCGATGCCAGAGTCAGAGACAAGACGGTGGGGAGCTGGAGGAACGCAGCAGACCAAGCAACAACAGAGGAGCAGGAAAATTGATGAAGAAGGGTTCTGACCCAAAATGTCAACTAAATTCAGTCTGCTTCTTCACACCTTAGAAGATCCCTCATCCATTAACAGCAAAAGGAAAGAAACAAGTGAGGATTGTCTCCCCAGTAAACTAACGTAGAGAACAGTGTTCAGGGATGGTCATTATGGCCGAGCCCAGAGATCAGTATGAATTTGTATCAAAGTCACATTGTCTAATAAAATGTTTTCCAGGGAAATTCATCTGTTATCCACGGTCAATGAAAGGTTGCCTGAGATTTCCACAGAAAACTCTCTCACAAATTCATACAAACCCGCCACACTGCAGAGTGCTGCCGAAAAATTTTGCAGTCCAGTGATTTACTGATTATTTGCATCAGTATTCACACAGTTAGACTGCTGAGACTTTATAGGTTGTTGCTGTGCAGAGGTTTATTTCTTTTGGAGGACGTACCTGCATTAATATTGCAATAGCATATGTGAGACAAAAGTCCAAATGGTTCTCCTTCACGGTTCATGGTTCTAGCTGTCAAGGCATCTCACAGCAGGGCTTCCTCCAGTTCATTTGCAGCATCCATGACCGCAATACTTCACAGCACAGTGAAAGGCCAATCAGCCTGATTTCCTAATGCACTGTGCAGTAGCGCTGCTGTTAACGCTGTTCCATGTTCTTCCCACTCAATTATGCATAACCCTGAGAGTGGATGATCAAATAACCTATGGAGGGTAAATCGAACCAGGCAAGCAATAGGCAGCTTGTCAGCATGTTTAAGATAAAACAATGTGGAGCTGGAGGAACACAGCAGGCCAGGCAGTAACAGAGGAGCAGGAAAATTGACATTTCGGATCGGGACCCTTCTTCAGAAATTGAGGAGGGGGAAGGGAGCTGGGAAATAAAGAGAGAGGAGGGGTGGGGCTGGGGAAGGCAGCTGGGACCAGAGGGTTGCAACGGGAGAGGGATCCACTGAAGTCTTTCTGGAGGGAGGATAACTATCTCTGATTGAGCTACAACCCCACTGCGAAGCCTCTTCTAGGGAGGCCCACCTTGAAGAAGTTATCCTCCTCCCTCCAGAGAGACCTCAGTGGATCTCTGTCCCACTGCAACCCTTCCCCAGCCCCACCCCTCCTCTCTCTATTTATTTCTGAGCTCCTTTCCCGCTCCCCCATTTCTGAAGAAGGGTCCTGACCCGAAACGTCAGCTTTCCTGCTCCTCTGATGTTGCCTAGCTTGCTGTGCTCCTCCAGATCCACACTGTGTTATCTCTGACTCCAGCATCAGCAGTTCTTACTATCTTTTGTTAGCATGTTTTATTTGATTAAGCTGCAATAATGCAGAGTACGTACACGTCAAATGAGGTTCCAAATCCCTACACAGCAATGACAAGGCAGTGCATCAATTATAGAATAAGAGTTCATTTCATAACCATGTGCTATATTGTAAAACGCAAACCCAATATCAAACCAACTCATTCTCAGGCCCCATACATATTTACATCTTGAAATCGAACCTTGATGAACAGGTTAATTCTGCATTGGAACAGGTTTCTCGTTTTGAAGAACAAACTTCTATGGAACACCAATGTTACCCTTCTCTAGGAGAGAATAAACAGTAACCTGATAAATTTGATCGGAAGTCATCTGGGTAAATGGTTCTCCAACCAAAATTTAGGCTGAATACTGGTGTCATGGTTATCTTTGATGAGACTCCATGGTCAACCAAGATGAATTTTTACCAGAGATCACAAGCGTGGGGCTGGATGAACACAGTAGGTCAAGAAGCATCATAGGAGCAGGAAAACTTGACGTTTCGGGCCTAAACCCTTCATCAGAAATGGGGAAGGGGAAGAGGGTTCTGAAATAAATAGGGAGAGAGGGGGAGGCGGATAGAGGATGGATAGAGGAGAGGATAGGTGGAGAGGAGACAGACAAGTCAAAGAGGCGGGGATGGAGCCAGTAAAGGTGAGTGTAGGTAGGGGGGTAGGGAGGAGATAGTTCAGTCCAGGGAGGA
>JAHRHZ010000100.1:1906554-1919301 GCA_024137785.1 Ginglymostoma cirratum
CCTCTCTCCCTATTTATTTCAGAACCCTCTTCCTCTCCCCCATTTCTGATGAAGGGTCCAGGCCCGAAACGTCAAGTTTTACTGCTCCTATGAAGCTGCTTGACCTGCTGTGTTCATCCAGCCCCACGCCTTGTTATCTCGGATTCTCCAGCACCTGCAGTACCTTTTATCTCTGAATTTTTACCAGCTGACTTAAAGCTGTGTGTAGCACCTCCAGGTAAAGGGATATTACATTTCCCACTGACATTCGAGGATGACACATTCATAACCAGTAACACAGACTGTGCACTCTGTAGACATATTCCAGAAACCTGAATCTCGGCTAATACTCCAGTGCAGTGTTGAGGGACAATCAGAAATGCCATTCTTTAGTGGAGACTTTAAACTGAGCCCCTCTGTGCTCTTAGGTGATCATTACATGATTTCATGGCACTATCTTAAAGAAGAACCAGTGAGGTCTCATTGTGCACTGGCAAATATTTATCCCCCAGTCAGCATCATAAAAACAGATGATCTGGTCATTTATCACATGGCTGTTTACATGAACTTGATGTACGCGCATTGGTTGCTACAGAGTTTGCTTCACAAGAGCAACTCCATTTGAAATGTACTTCATTGTCTAGGTTTTGCCCAGAGGTCGTGAAATGTGCTTTATAGTTTCAAGTCTTTCTTCATTTTTCATTTTCACCCTGTGGGCTAACAGTTATCCACTGTCTGACGAATGCAAGAAGATAAGCTGCTCAGAGTGGGACCAAGTGAGAAACAACTTACTCCAAGGATCACAAGAATTAAGCAGTTGGAGAGGTTAGCTGTAAATGTCAGGTGCAGTGGACAGTAAGGTATATGTTACTGAGCATCCATGCCCATAAAGCAGAGAAAAAGATACTGACAGGGAGCCACAAAGAGTAGCAGTGAGAAATAGGTTACAGAAATGCATGCAGTCTAGATTTCCAACCTACAATACATCATGCCAAAGTTTGATGCTTCACCACATGGACAAAAATCCGACGAACAGGCATTAATTCATACTAAGTCTGTAAAATATTCAGCTGTATCATGTGGGTTTTCAGATCTGCAGAAAGTATAAAAACCAAATAGCTTGCTTTCCTTCTCCTATTCCACCCATTACACAAGTACAGCGCCCATCCCTAGCCTGCATTATGAACCTATCAAATTAGCACTTATCCCTGATCCTGTGTTACAGGTTTATGCCTGGTAATATAAATCAGTAGATGCTGATGAATCTCTGACACCTCTGGAATCCTGAGTCTTGACTTGGGCATAATATGGTTTTGTCGAAAACTTGCAGTGTTGTACCTGAAGGAATAGATTTGGTTGAAATAAAATGAGTTAATATTATTGCCGGATGGAGACAATCAGAGCACAAAATGAAATTTACTGGAGAAACTACCTGTTACCTACCTGATATTCTTTCACATTCAGCCTCTTGGCGAAATCTCAAATATTGCCTGCTTAAAATTAGCTTCCTGCATGTGTCTAAGCACTATTTTTATAAAAATCCACGTCATTATTAGCTGAACACAACCAGATGCCTGATTATATTAAGAGAATGAGCTGTCTTCCAAATTCAGCAAAGAAAAATAAATTGAAAATCTCCACTCAGTGCTGGGTTTTATGCTCACCGTATTAAAGTTGTACTGTTTCCTTATGAAACAGCATGAATATTACAGTCATTTTTTAAACAGAAAAATCAAAATTAAATTTTGCAGATGACAGTATCCTTTGCATGCGCGTGCACACACACACACACGCACACACACACGCACACGCACACATCCGCATGCAAGCACGCACACACAGAAGATACAAAATTTTCCTCTCTCTGCACTTTCTCTGCGGCAGTAACTCTGTATTCTGCACTCTGTTTTGCTACACTGATGCCCCTTTGTATGGTACGGTCTGCTTGTATAACAGACTAAAACACTTTTCACTTTATCTTGACACATTTGACAAATATAAATCAAACTCAAACTCAAACACTGACACACAGAAATTGAGATGTGGAGGTGCCAGTGTTGGACAGAGGTGGACAAATTCAGAAGCCAGACAACGCGAGATTATAGCCCAACAGGTTCAATTGAAATCATAAGGTCTTGGAGCGTTGCCCTTTCACTTCAGCTGGTGAAAGTGGCTCAGTGATTAGCACGACTACCTCGTAGCACCAGGGACCTGGATTCAATTCCAGCCTTAGGCAAATCCGTGTGGAGTTCGCACATTGTCCCTGTGTCTGCGTGGGTTTCCTCTGTGTGCGCTGGTTTTCTCCAACAGTCCAAAGATGTACAGGTTAGGTGGACTGGCCACGATAAATTGCCTATAGTTCCCAGAGATATGCAGGTTATGTGCAGTAGCCATGGGAAATGCAGGGCTATGGGTTGAGAGGAATGGGTCTGGGTGTAGATGTGGAATCAATGGCCCAGCTGGCCTGCTTCCACACTGTAGGGATTCGATGAACACTCATGTCATATCCTGTACAACAGCCAAATTTACCATTGTGGTGAGAGAGATTGTGGCTTTGATTTGCAAATCTGGGTGGATGTCCTCTTTCCCCAGGGCCAGCAGAAGGGACCATGCCAACTGACCCGATGTCGTGATATGGTCCCTTGTAGACTCAGCCATCTGGTGGAACACTCAGAAGCAAAGGAAGAAGGTTAATGACTTTTTACATTTGGCCAAGGTAAGTATCATCATTTTCTCTCCAATGTCTCACACTCACTATATCTCTGCTCCTATCTTCTACCAAAGCTACATATTGCTGCACTTTTCCCACTACTGCCTGCAATATGTTCCCTCACTTGGTCTCACCCATCCTGAGCCCCCAGCCTCCTGACCCTGCATGGCCTCTGCACTGCCTGCTCCCTTACTCGGGACATCTCACTACCTTTCCCTGGCTAGCAATAACAGTTGTGCCACCCACATTCATCTCGCTCAATCCCTCTGTTTCTCTCACCCCGGGCAACAGGCTGCCTGACATTCAACTCCTCACCCCTTAAGAGGGGAGGATCCTGCCCCTGATCATCTCAGAGGCTAACTGACCATGGATACATGGACGTTAGGAATAGGAGTGGGTCATTCAGCCCTTTGTGCCTACTCTGCCAAATGATATAGGCCGAAGACAAGCGCCACCGACACCAGCGTCTGTCCAGGGATGAAAATTCCACCACCGCAACCTGCCCCTGAGGAGACCAGACCAGGCAAGGACCCCAGCCTCCTGCCCTGGGGATGGCCCTGCCCACGTAGACCCGACTCACTCACCCGCAGGAGCAGCAGACTGGCAGCACCAACTCCCGGGACCTCCCAGATGCAGGAGATCTACAAAGAAACAGGGAGAAGTCTGCTGGCCTGAAGGTGAGGTTGAAATAACACGTTTTCAAGAACCGTACCCCTCCAACACATCCCCAGCATAAGTCTAGCAAATGCCCAGGTTATTGAAAACAAAATGGACGAACTCAGATCTAGACCTGGCTCCCAGAGGGAACTGAGAGACTGTCGTGTGTTGTGCCTCATGGAGACTTGACTCACCCTTGCCATTCCCCATTGTGCCCTACAAACTGATGGGTTCTCCGTACACTGCATGGACTGCATGCCGTACTTGGGAAAGATGAAAGGCAGTGGGGTGCACTATCTGATCAATACCGCCTGGTGCTTGGACCTAGAGACCCTGGAAAGCCATTGGTCCCCGGACCTTGAATACCTTCCAGTAAAATGCCGTCCCAACTACCTACCACGAGAGTTCACCTCCGCCATCCTGACAGCAGTCTACATACCACCCCATGCGGATGTGAAGAATTCCCTAGATGTGATTTACACCGCCACAAACACTCTAGAGACAAATTCCCTGAGGCCCTATTCATCGTGGCCAGTGACTCTAAACAAGCCAAACTCAAGCGGGCGATGCCAAAGTATCACCAACACATCTCCTGTCCCACCAGGGGACCAAACATTCTGCACCAGAGCTACACAACCATCAAAGATGCCTACCGCTCCATCCCCCACCCATCCCTTGGAAAATCCCACCACAGCGCTGTGTTCCTCCTCCCAGCTTACAGGCAGAAGCTGAAAGGGGAGAATCCTTCATGAAATGAAGTACAGCGCTGGTCCAGGGCAGCGGAAGACGGTCTCCGGGACAGCTTGGACTCGGTGGACTGGACCATTGTCAGCAGAAAACCTAGACGAGTATTCCACTATCGTCACGGACTTCCTCACCAAATGCATAGAGGACTGTGTAGCAAAGAAGTCAATCCGGATGATCCCCAACTGGAAACCTTGGATGAACAAGGAAATCAACTCACTACTGAAGACCAGACATGCAGCATTCAAGTTGGATGACCCAGACCTAAACAAGAAATCCAGATATGACGTCCGCAAAGCCAACAGAGAGGCCCAAGTTAGAGGTCCAGACCTACCAAACAGACTCCTGCCACCTGTGGCAAGGCCTAAACAATGGAATACACAATGAGGCAGAGCAGGATAGCAGACAAAAGCATCCCTTCCTGATGCGCTGAATGCTTTCTATGCTCAGTTTGAGCCGAATGCCAACCGCGCAGTGTCACCTGCCCCAACAGCCCCGGACGCACCTGCGCTCGGTGTCACTGTTGCCGACATCAGATCGACCTTCCTGGGAGTCAGCCCAAGGAAAGCAATGGGTGCGGACGTAGTCCTTGTGCACACCAGCTGGTGGAGGTATTCGCCGACATCTTCAACCTCTCCCTCCTACAAGCCGAAATCTGTTACCTGCTTCAAGAAGACCACCATCATCCCCGTACCTGAGAAAACACATGCAGTGTGCCATAATGACTACCGCCCAGTGGCTCTGACCTCAATAATCATGAAGTGCTTTGAGACGCTGGCCATGGCCCACATCAACTCTGTCTCCCCAACCTGTCTCAATCCCGTACAATTTGCCTACTGATCTAACAGGTCCATAGCAAGCGCCATTTCCCAAGCTCTGCATTCATCCCTGGAATATCTGGACAACAAGGACGCCTATGTCAGACTCCTGCTCATTGACTACAGCTCCGCCTTCGACACCATTATCCCCTCCAGACTGATCTCAAAACTGTGTGACCTTGGTCTCGGCTCTCCCCGCTGTAACTGGATCCTCAGCTTTCTGACCCACAGACTCCAATCAGTGAAGATAGGGAGCTGCACCCCCTCCACAATAACACTCAACACTGGAGCCCCCCAAGGATGCGTCCTCACCCCGCTACTGTATTCCCTGTACACCTACGACAGTGTTGCCAAATTCTGAGCAACAGCATGTACAAGTTTGCTGATGACACCACGGTTGTGTTGTAGGATATCTAACAATGACTAGTCAGAGTACAGACAGAGATAGAGGGCTCGGTTGCATGGTGCAATGAGAACAACCTCTCACTCACTGTTGGCAAAACTAAAGAACTGATCATTGACTTCAGAAAGAAATCAGGAGAACACGCCCCCAACTACATCAATGGAGCTGGGGTTGAGACGGTTAAGAGTGTTTACTTCCTCGGAGTGATGATAAACGACAACCTGTCCTGGACTCCCCATGTAGATGCGACAGTCAAGAAGGCACAATAACTCCTCTTCTTTTTCAGGCTGCTCAGGAAATTTGACATGTCCACTAGGATTCTCACCAACTTCTACAGATGCACCACTGAAAGCATACTGTCTGGGTGCATAACGGCCTGGTCTGGCAACTGGTCTGCCCAGGACTGTAAGAAACTACAGAAGGTTGTGTGCATAGCCAAGACCATCACCGAAGCCAACCTTCCATCCATGGACTCCTTTTACACGGCTTGTTACTTGTCAACATCATTAAAGACCCATCGCACCCAGGTAATGCTCTCCCACAATCTCTTCCATCAGGCAGAACATACAGAAGTTTGAACACATGCACCAGCAGGTTCAGAAACAGCTTCTTCTCCATTGTTATTAGACTGATGAATGGAGTCTCTAACTTCAAATGATACTGATCTTGCTAATGTTGATCTGCCTAGCACATGCCCTGTGCGACATAACCTGTATACTTCTGTCTTTTTTTTTTCACCCTATGACCTATATGTCCTTCCTTACTATTATGTGCCTGTACTGGTCGTAAGCAAAGCTTTTCACTGTAGTTAGGTACAAAGGACAATAAATAAATCATGGCTGATCATCCAACCCTGTCCCATGTTTCTGCTTTCGTTCCATACTCTTTAATCCCTTCAGACCTGAGAATAATATCTATCACCTTCTTGAAAACCATGTGCAAGCCATTGGACTAATATTAGAAGCTGCTGTTGACCATGACAAGCTTCAGAGTGAAGGATGTCTCCCTTGACCTGGCTGAGGACTGCTGACGACCATGGCAATGCTTCCTGGCTTTGGAAAGGCCAAAAGTAAGTCAAAAGTACTGTGAACCTGGTAGCTCTGGTAGGGGGTGGGGGAGGGAGGTGGAATGGAGGGGAGGAGGAGGAGGAAGTGCTCAAGACAAGGCAAGGCATAGCTGGGAAGTTGTGGGCATCCAGGTAGGGGCTCCAGGTGAGTCCGTAGCCAGCAGATGCAGAATGGCCCAATCAATGAGCCGGGAGCCAGTCCTCAAGCAAAAAACATCCTCACAGCACCATTACAGTCCTAGTTGTTGGTACATCCCAGTGTTAAAGTGCATTAGCATCCTGCAAGTGGATCTGAGAGGTGCCATGGGGGTCCTGAAGGCTGGCACATGTTGGATGCCAGCATCTGTGAATGGGGTTGAATGTGGTCATAGAGTGTGGCCATAGATGCTGTTGTCAGATATCGAAGATGGCAGCAGAGGAGCAAGCAGCGAGCTAGAGTTACCATACCCGCCTTTGACTTTCATGTTGAGAATTCTCAGCATCTCGTTCCCTCACGGTGAGTGGTTGGATCAGGAATTACTTACTGTATGTTGCAATGAGGTGCAGGTAATGAGGACGACAGCAAACAACAATCCTCCTTAATAGGCATCTTGCGGTGCCTAACAAGAATCTTATTTCAATGCCCAGGACTCCATTGGCAAATGCAACTAGTTGCTCCCAAAGTCAAGAAAGGTCTTGTTCAACTTTGAATGGAGTTCTGACAGATTTTGTACTATGCTCCACATCATTCAGGGCTCATTGAGGTGCTGTCCTATATCACTGTTCCCTTCATCATCCCTGGTTCAAATTCCTGGAACTCAGCGGGTATCTCTGTACCAGACAGAGGGCAGTGGTTCAAGGCAGCTCAACCCTACCTTCTCAAGGCCGAGTAGAGACATTTTTGTGCATTTTTAAAATATTTTCAAATATAAATAAGCAAACTTAACATTGTTTTTTTCTGATACAACGTCATCAATGCCTCCAGGTTTTCTCAGTGTTTTCAACATGTTCAATTTTTACTTTAGAATTGTAAAGTATTGCGCTTTTGCCTATTTTTAAACCTACTTTCGAACGTTACTATCAAGGTCTTTGATAACTTGTATTAATAAAGCACCTTTAAAGGCTACAATGTTGTCAACTACTTCACAAGAGCTTTCTGATACAAGTGTTGACATTTGCATACTTGTTGACAAATGCATACTCAAATCACCGTCGTGTAGGTCCTAGCAAGTAAAGTGTTTGCATGTTTTCACACCCTTCCTAATGGTACAGACCCCGACATTTGTACAACTGTGACAAAGACACAGTTTTCTCCATCCAAAGAGCATCACCATAAAAACAGCATTGTGTCTCCCATTGCAAAAAGGACATTAAAATCTGAAATATTGAGTCGAGTAGATTCACCACCTGAATCACCATGGATGGAGAACATAGTTCAAAAAAATTATTCATGACAATGGAGCAGAGAAGGCCATGAATGTTTAAAATTATTATTAAAGGACTGGGGAGAAAGGTTAGAAGAAATCTCTTTATTCAGAGTGTTAGTCGAACATGGGATGTTTTGGTACAGAGAGAGGTTGAAGTGAAGTCTATTGCCAATTTTAATGGGCAAATTGAGTAAATATTAGCAGATGAGGCAATGACGAGAAAGCAAGGTAGTGGGCGTAGTTTGAATTATTTCAGTAATGGGCTGGCATACACATAAAGGGGCTTCAGGGCTCTTTGGGCTATGAACCTCATTGCCTCCTTGGCACAGTCCGGTGTTAAGCAGATGCTGTGTCTAATTGCTTCCCCACAGGAGCAGCCTATTGCTGAACAATAATTTAGATTCTCTTACGCTGTCTGATTCTGAATTTTTCAGCCAATGAACTAACATTGGTATCAATCCAGTTCAGCAAGTTCTGAATGCTAAACAAAAGTATCCAGGATTTCTCAAATAAACAATGTCAGGTTAAACCATCGAAAGTGACTGGAATGGTCTCTGCATAGTGTGTAGTAGTAACTGGCTGAAGCTTGATTGAGGTAAAGATCCCATCACAGACAGTGCCTGAGTATTAACATTCTCATAGATACTACTGACCAGAGACTGATCGAGGTTAGGTATATTAATACTGCGACTAGAGCAGAACAGAGACTAGGAATCCGACAGCAAGCAAGTCACCTCCTGACTCCTCAAAGCCTGTTTGCCATCTACAAGGCACAAGTCAGGAATGTGTTGGATACTCCCCTCTGCCCTGGACGGGTGCAGCTTCAATAACACTCAAAATTATCTACAATATCCAGGACAAAGCAGCTCCATTAGCACCTCATCCGCATTCACTCCTCTGCTACCAATGCTTAGTAATTGCAATATGTACCATATGCAAGATGCACTGCAGAAATTCACCAAAGATCCTCAGACAGCACCTTCCAAACCCATGACCACTTCCATCTAGAAGGACAAGAGTGGCAGATACATGGGCACACCACCACCTGCAAGTTCCCCTCCAAGTTATATACCAGCCTGACTTGGAAATAAATTGCCATTCCCTCACAGTTGCTGGTTCAAAATCCTGGAATTCCCTCCTACTGGCATTGTGGGGTTTCAAGAAGGCAGCTCACCCTCCACTAAGGATAAATAAATGCTGCCTCACATAGTGATGACCACTTCCCATCAACAAATAAAAGACTGGACTGATTTAATTGTTTTAGGGTATTAAAGATGCATTTTGCAGAAATTTATTTTTCTTCTGCATTGGAAAGGGACAAGATATGTTTTTGGGAATTGGAGCTACGATGATGTTACACTGAACATAAACAGCTACAATGGTGTGGGCCCTTGGTATCCTTTAGCCCATCAGTATCTCTATGTTTGTAGTATCAGTGCTGACCGTAGACATTCAATTCCTCAGCTTTCAAATCCATGCCTAAGTAGGTATTTAGGGCCTATGCCTTTGTTGCCCCCAAATTTGGCATCAGATCAAATGCCCCTTGTGGGAGATTAAGTGCAGGCAGCTGGGTTCCAGAATCAATGTGACTCTATACAGAGTTTCTTGCTTTGAAGAAGCTCCATTGGGGAATGTGAGCCAAAACAAATCTAAAAGGGTGAACGAACACTCTTTCCTGAACCCAGAGGACAATGATAGGGAGAAGATTCATATGTCACAGAAGGAATCGATTTGGTCTATCCTTGGGAATGTGTAGTGTTGTGTTATTTGCAAGTGTAATTCTACTCCCCATGTTCTGTATCCATGGGCCTGTGAACGTTTCATAGAGTCATTTGACCCATCAACATGTATTAAATCTGTAATTTCCTCCCCAAACCTTTCCTGTTACTCCAGTAACTTGCCAAAACATCTCAGTACTAAAACTGTTACGACGGAGCCAGTTAAAACTGACCACTGTATGTCAATGGGTTATGGCTGATGTGGGCTTCTACAGCCGACCTATAACTCAGATGATTACAGATGGCAAATCATACTTGAGGGACAAGTAAGACGCTGACTACACTCAGTATGAACCCAATGACATAACACTGAAATTGGAAATATATCATTTTTGTTCAGCAGTGAAAATCCAAATGCATCCAAAAAAGAAAGCTTCTGGCAATAGTACCGAACAAGACCCGATCAGGTCTTTTTTCAGAGTAAAGAACTACAGTGAGAGAATTAAAGATGTGAATCATTTGACTCAATTCAGTGCAATGTACAATGAAATGGGATTATTGATGGATCAGCTGACTGACAGACCTCCAAAGAAGGCTTAGTTATCCAGATACACAAACAGTCACAGGCCCTTTCCAATAATCTGGGAAAGATCAAGCAAAACGCTCTGCAATTCATGCAGTTCTTTTCAGGGATTTTTGTTTCTCAATCAGCCCATTCCTCCTCTCACAGTACGTTTCTCACTATTTCGAAGAAAACCAGCTTTACAAATCCAAATGTAACTTTGTCTGCACCCAATTATTCTGTGTGAAGGAGATTTATCGCTTGGTCACAATTCCTTAAGGAGAAAGATAGATTTGCATTTATTTGCTTTGGATAGCCACCAAATGTCTCAAAATATTTTACACAGAATAAAGCACATTTTGTAATTTAGTCAGTATTGTGATGAAGGAATTGCAGCAGCTTACACTCACAAGCAGCAATGTGATAAAGACCAGATAGTCAGTTTGTTTTATAATACTGAAATGAGGGATAAATATTTGCCTACAGCAGAGATTACTCCCTGGCTGTTTAAAATGGTTCCATGGGATTTTTTTTTTGATAAGGCCTTGATATAGCATTTCATCTGAAACACAACACATCCAGCAGAACAGTGCTCACTCAGAACTGCAATTCAATCAAAGTTAGCTTCGATTTTTGTGCTCAAGACATGGAATGGGGCTTAAATTCAGAACTTTGTAAGCAGAGGTATGCGTGCTACAAGCTGAACCATGGGTGATATATGTTACATAAGGATTTTAGGACCCTGGAGCACCTTGTCAATGATGTTATGGAGCTACTCCTCACTGGGCATAAATAGCACAGTGTGGGAGGAGTTAGTTGGTTGTTGGTTGAAGTCTGGACATGCTGAGAGATTACAACAAAACAGGAGCACATGTAAAGACTAGTCTTAGCTAATGTCAGAGTCCAGTATTTCAATGATAACCATGTAAACCAATGTTTAGTTTTGCTGTATTTAGAGCTGCATTGAAATAAATGATGATATTAAGAGTTTCAAGTCTGAAGACCGTTCTTGAACTTGCGCTCTCTTCAACCAGTCTGTCTTGATCCCAAACTCACAAATGGCATCAAACTATGTGACAAAAGAATGTACAATCATGTACAAGTCATTTCATTGAAAGGCCTTCCATTCCAGGTAAGGAGAATTTGGGAAGTGGGGATAATCCAACGACTCATGTTGAGGCATTTAAGTGAGAAATGAGCTGACAGTCCAAAAGAGTGAATTACAAAGTCAGTATCTCCTTTGCATTCTGTCTGGAATTATGTGATTGTGAAATGAAGTCTGAATATCATTATTTTAAATTCCAGAGCATCTAAGCAGCATCTAAGCAGCATCTAAGCAGGGACATCAGCATGAGGTTTGAATTTCAACTAGTTAATCTGGTTAATAGGATATGGTAGGAGTTTAGCTAGTGGCTGCTCAGACATTGTGACTAGGAGCTGTCACACTGTAACTCTGTGACACTCTGTGACTAGATGCTGTGACACTATAAAACTGTGACACCCTGTGGCTAGGTGTGGTCACACTAATGTACTATGACAACCAATGACTCTATGCACTGACATTGACACTGATGTACTGCGAAAAATGTAACAAGGTGCAGTGACACTGTGACAGACTGTGACTAGGTTCACTGACACTGTGACACTGCTGATAATGATGGGCTGAGACTGTATACATTGTCTCACAAAAGTTGATGGTAATATCCTTAATTCCCCAGAACTCACTTCCTAAGATTGACAACTTCAACTTCACAGAATGCTGTAAAATACGCCTGTTATAAGTTGGTTTTGTGGTCTGGAACGTGTTGCAGGATTCGCTTTGACTAGGTGCTCAGACACTGACACCTTGATTCATTGTACAGCATGTGCCAAAGTGTAGCGACACTTTGATTCACTGTGACAGTCTGTGCCCAGAAGCAGTGACACTGTGACATTGTGGGATTTGGAGTTGTGACACAGTGATACCCTGTGCCGGTCTGTGACAAAGTTCAGTGACGCTGGGACAGCCTGTGTGATTAGTTATCTGGGCAATGATCATGATAGTGACAACGTGTAACTCAGAGCAGTGACCTTGTGGTACGCTACGATAAATTGTGAGAGCCTGTGATTAGGTGCACTGACACTTTGATACACTGAAACACCCAGTGAAACTGAGATACATTGTGACAGCCTCTGTCTCAGAGCAGCGAGACTGTGATGCGCTGTCACAATCTGTGACTAAGTGCAGTGACACTGTGATACACTATGACACATTGTGAGAGCTTGTGTCTGGGTGTAGTGATGTCAGCCTTTGCCTAGGACAGTGCTTTTGAGATACATTACAATACCCTGTGACAATGATTGGTTACAAGATGCACAATATGACATCTGTGACAGTATGATATACATTGACACACTATGCCTACAAGCAGAACATTGTGATACATTGTGACATCCATTGAATGGGAGCAGTTATACTGTGATACACCATGCCTATCTGTGACAAGGTGCAGTGACACTGTGATACACTATGGCAACCTCTAACTCAGTGCTGTCACTCTGTGGTACACTGTAACAAGGTACAATGACAGTGTGATCCATTGTAATAGTCCATGACTTTATGCAGGGACACTGTGACAACCTGTGACAGCCTGTGACTGGGAGCAGTGATACTGTAGTAAACTGTGACAGCCTGTGACTGGGAG
>JAHRHZ010000100.1:1919873-1932338 GCA_024137785.1 Ginglymostoma cirratum
GTGACTGGGAGCAGTGATACTGTAATACACTGTGACAGCCTGTGACTTGGTACTGTCCAATTGTGAGTCTGTGATTAATGCAGTGACTCTGCGATACACTTTGGCAATCTGGCAATAATTGTAATAACACTATCATGCTTCTCCAAATGGCACATTGAGACTGAGCTGTGTGACATTGCCTCACAAAACCATTTTGTATATGATTGCTTGATGGTGATACATTTAAGTCCCCAAAATTTACTTTCTCACCCTCATAATCTCAGAATGATGCAAAAAGAGGTCTGGTGCATGTTGTTTGTCATTGCGGATACATTGTCTGACACGTTGATTGAATAAAATCTTTCAAGAATTAGTGTGAATTTATTGTAAATGATTCAGCTTTGCACAGCTACTGGGATAAGCAGGGGACTGGATTATATTGCTGTTTCTAACTGCCATCACAGGCTCAATAAGTCCGAAAACTCTCTTATGTACTCTATGATTGTACAGAATCCATTAAAGCTGCTTGACCAGTTTCTTTATCGTCACTTCCATGTCTGGTGCCTTTCCTGCTCTCCATCTCATATTTCTGAGAGGGATAAACCTCATCAACAAGTATCTCTGACACGCATGCTCATGCTGTCACTAATACGTTCCTGCAAAGGTTGGTTTGCTTGCGTTTCTTGGAAAATATAAGAAACAATTGTTGTAACTGCAACTTTGCCCCTAAAGTCCTTTCAGTATCTTTCAGCCAGACAGAGCCATGAGAATATGTGTGTTGCATCTTTGATAGAAAATGTGCCTGGATTACTCCACAATCAATCTCAGTGCATCATTGAGATTTAAGCAGCAGTTTATATTTCAAAATCCGTCAAATGTAAAACGAAATTGAATGAAAATTTATGGGCTTTACACTGTCATGTGCAACAGAAACTGGTTTATCTAACCATTGACAGCATTTGTGGCTCAAAGTAACAGAAAATACCAGGCTAACGTTAGTACAATTTATCCATTAATATGCTAAACAGATGATTTAAATTCAGTCACGGAAAACATTTAACACATTATTAAATCTGCTTGTACCTCACTTGTTGTGTATGCGTGAGTGAGGATCAATCATCCCTGAATCAGAAGATTAGACATTTTACTTCAACTTTCAGATTGTTGAAGAGAATCTTGGTTGATCGTTGAAAGCAGTCCTCGTGAGAGATGTCACCTCTTCAGGTGAATGGATTAACCCGTTGTATATGCATGCCACCTCACGATACTGTAAGAGATATTACTTATGATAAAGGTTGTTGCTACCTTTCTGTTTACATGGAAGGAGCTTGGGCTGGTGTAAAAGAAGTAAAGGGCTTACGGGTCTCATTAGAAAAATCAGTTAACAAGACATAGTTTAAAAAATAATAAACTCCAGTTACAGGTTATATCGATATAACAGACAGTTATAGAAACTTTGGTTCAGAAACCTTGAGGGGAACCAGATGGTGGGTCACATTCCTTGGAGATTCTAAGCCGTTCTCTCAAAAAGTCCATTTGACACTATCAGAGAATCATGGTGTTTACAGCACTTACTATAGCTGAGATTGAAGGGTGTGCTTATTCTCTTGGTCCTACCCCTCATACGGTCATGACAAATTTTCAATTTAAAAGGTAGGTAATATTCATAGATTATCATAATTATGCAAGATTTAGACTGTATCTGTTTCGGTGTTAGAAACAATTCGCCAGATTTCTTTAGTAAACAAAGAATAACTTCTTTATTACAAAGAAAACTGAAACAAGCATGTATAGATTGTTGGAAAAACAGGTTCAGCCTGTATCAAGATGGCTGCTGGTTAAATTCTAACATCCCAAAATTAACATGAGGCAAATATAGGTTAAAAAGTAAACAGGTTGAAGAACCCACAGAAAAATAATCAACGTGCACTTGTGATCAAGACGGATCCCATGGATTTCTGAGCAATTCCTCCTAGTTATTAGTGACGCTGTGGGTCAGTAAATCTCATTGAAACTTTGTGAAGGATTATGACTCTCTACTTTTGATGATCTGGATTCGACCCTCCCTGAAAAGCCACTCTGTCATGAACTGCAAAGGAGTCATTTTAAAGGTGAGAGGAGAGGGATTTAAAAAAGACATGAGGGGCAAATTTTTTACACAGAGGGTGGATCGCATGTTGAATGAACTTTCAGAGAATCCTGTGGATATGGGCACACATACAATATTTAAAAGACACTTAGATAAGCACATGAACGGGAAAGATTTGGAGGGAAATGGGCTAGGAGCAGGTAAGTGGGATTAGTTTAGCTTGGGATTATGTTTGTCATGGACTCGTTGGACGGTAAGGTCTGTTTCCATGCTGTATGATTCTATGACTGCTCATCTTCTGACAATTCACCTTTCTTTCTCGAGACTACAGTCCCCTAGATTCTGGAAACTCTAGACCATCACATACTCACAGGCATAACTCCAGCTTTTACACGAACAGCTAGTTTTACTAAGTCAGTACAGCCCTTTGGTTTTATTTTTCTCCCGGGTCCTATCCTGTTCGTTTGTACCAAACAAAATTCATGGATTTCATTCGCCCTAACTCACCGTTGCACTGAATTATTAGTGGCAGACAGTTCCGCCTGAGACCTCACAGTCCCCCAGACTTTTCCATAGCCCTGATTTCAACACCTCGCTGGACCCAACTGACTTTTCAAATTTCTTCCTGAGTTCTGATGGTACTGAACCAGGGTGCTTTACTTTCCTCCTCAGCTAAAGCTTCTTTCTGCCTTTGTCTGTCTCTAACTTCAACTAACTGTCAGCCAGAACAGTGCTTCAGCCGTACCTTTGTGACTTCTAGAAAACTTATAACAAAACCCACCCCTAATGCTAGACAGCATTGACCAGAGCAACCAGTTTTGGGGGTCAAATGTAGTAATCCCTTGGAACTATTTAGTCTCTGAATCCAATAATGTTTTGTGGATTTCTGGTTCCTACTGCACAAAATTCATAGAAGTAAAGGAATTGATCACATACTGCTCAATATTAATCCTTGCAGACATTCTCAAATGCATATGCAATATAACCAAGGCCCTGTTTGCATCTCAGGTGCATGCCCATGTTCTAGCCAACACTTATCCCTCCAAGAACAACATAAAACCAGACACAGTGAGACAAATCACTAAGACTGTCTCTTCAGGAACATGCAGCTTCCATTGTCGAATGAAAAAGATGAGAAGATATGGAAAAACATCTTCACCTCCAAGGTCCATCTCTCAATCATACACCATCCTGACTGCGAGATATAACGCCATTTCCTTATTAATGTTGGATTCAAATCCTGGTACAATCCTACTTAACAGCTTACTGTATAGACGTCTTTGGTTCAACTAATCAATCGACTAGTTTTTTTTAATGGTTATGGGAAATGAATAATAAATGCCGGCTGTACCAGTGATGGCCCAAATGATTTATTTAAGAAATAATTAATTGATGGATCTTGCTGTGTGGAACTTGCCAGTTGCATTTGCCTGTGAAAGCACAATGTTGAATCTTCTGACCGAATTGATTTGTCTGTGAAACATTATGATACAGGCCGAAGACGTAAAAGGCTGTACATGAATGCAAATTCTTTCTTCGCTCAGTTCATATACATACCCTCCTCAATATCCATCTGAGGATTTATACAACAATAAGATATTTTCTTTGATTCCCAGTTTGTGGGATGCTTGTGTGTAGGATGATTTTAACAACGCTCTGATGCACTTCAGCAACACATAGTCACAAATAATTTCACTATTTCTGTCAAATGACATTTTTAATAAGATTTTCTTCTTGCACTCAGTAGGACATTTCATAAGAATACCAATTTAAAGGGAAAATTAATATTTGGATTGCATAAATTGAATTTCAGTGCCAGTATACTGTCAGGTATGTAGGCCATCCCGGAGATTGGTGGATCATACTAAACAGCATATTGCTTTGGTTATATGCAAAGAGCAAGGCACTGATTATACCCAACTAGTTGTGCTTGTAAAACCCACAACACAGTGTTCACCAGTAATGTGATTCTGTAACTCAACAAGATTTGCTGGATTGCAGTGTGGTACACGAGTGTGTACTGGAAGCTACATACATTAATACAAATGGCCCTGTTCTTTGCACTGTACCTGTTTCCCCTCAATAAAATAGGTAGCAGTTGTTCATTATTCATTTTTAAGGGCAATGCTCTGACTTTTAAGAGTCAACTTGTTTGGTTTAAAAGGTGAACTCTGGGAGTTAATTGCCGATCATCATCACCTAATGATTTTTCCATGGCAACACATTTACCAAAAAATGTACGCATGCCAACCATTCCTCTCAAGCAGAATAAACATTTGACATTCCGCCCTAAACTAGTATTCTTCTGAATTGCATTAACTAGTACAAGACAAAGGCTGCATCAGGGATACCCAAAGAATATGCTAACGAATGACTATATTATTTCAACTTAAGTCAACCAGACTTGATGTTCAAATTTTGGCCAATTTTCCCCGCAATGGATTTTCTTCCCTTTCCCTATGCACCTAAAGACATGAAAACCTTTCAGAGTTACATTGCACAGTCGACATGTGCCTCTGACAACTTGCTTAAGCACTACTATTCACAATATGCTATGTAGCAATATTGCCTCCTGCAATTATAGAAGGTTTTGGTCAGAAACCTGTGTACAGGTTTTTGTTTTCTTGGCAAAGGAAGGATATACATGTTTTAGAGGTACTGATAGGGAGGGTACAAAGTTCACTCTCAGTAAATTGACTTCTGGATGAGAAGAATTTGAATAAGATATAGACTAAGATGCTGTCTTTCAGCTGAGCTAGTAGACATAAAGCCCTCTTGCGTTTACTGTGCACAAGTTGCCTGTAATGTTTCCAACATTACAATAATGATTATACTAGAAAATTGGCTCTAACAATATTTGAAGTGACCTGAGGTCACGAAAGGTGCTTTCTGTTTATCCTTTGTAGGATTTGGCTGCAATACTAGCAATGAACCTAATCTGATTGGTTGTAAAATAATATCATTCTGTAAAGATCAAACCATTCTTCACTTACCATGCTAGCCCACTTTACCAAGTTAGCTTTATTACCATGTGTCCAATTTTAAGGATATTTCATTACATTTTCAGTCACTCAGAGTGTCTTTCCTTAACTTTCAACAGCATTGACAAGATTTCCAGACACAATTGCATTGGATCCTGAGCAGGAAATTTTGTTTTGGACTGAATATCATTGGCTTGGGATGAAAAAAGCCCAAGAAATTGATAGAAAGCATGAACACCTGAATACATAATATGTAAAAAAAAGGACTTTTTCAAGACAGTGAAACTTCCCTTTAAGATAGGTTTTTTTTAAAACTAGCAGCAGTTGTTGACCAAACCTAATTGCCCTGGGCAAGGTGATAGTTAGTTGCCTTCTTGAAATGCTGCTGTCCTTGGGTTGTTGGGATCACCAGATGGCTTTTTGGTAAGGAATGCAAGGATTCCAGTGACAGTGAAGGCAATACAATTTCAACACAGGGCGTGCCATTTGGCTTAGAGGATAACTTGCAAAAGTTGTGATTTCTATGCATCAGGTGCCTTTGTTCGACTAGATGGTAGAAAACACTTTTGGAAACAAGTGGGTGTGTTACTACCATGCATTTTATAGATGGTGCACTCTGGAACCACTGGTGAAGAGGAAGTAAGCCTGGAAGGTGGTGCATATGATGCCAACCAAACAGGATGCTCTGTCCTGGATGGTGTCGAGCTTCTTGAGTGTTGTTGGAGCAGCACCTAACCAAGCAAGTGGGGAGTATTCCACCACACTCCTGACTTGTGCCTTATAGATGGTGGACATGCTTATGGAGGCCTGGGGTGGGGGAGACAAGAGACAAGTTACTTAGCACAGACTTCACAGCCTTTGAGCTGCTCTTGTCGACACAGTATTTATATGGTTTGTCCAGTCATTTTGTTGCCAATGATGACCGCAACATTGATAGCAGTAAATTCAGTCATCGGATTGCCATTGAATGTCTGTGGGATCATGGTTACATTCTCCCTTATTGGAGATGAGAATGACCAGCCACTTATGGGTGGCACAAATGTTGTTATGCACTTATCAGTCCAAGCCTGAAAGTTGTCCAGGACTTGCTGCATATGGTTTATTTATAATGAGTAACCAAAACATAAGATGGGTTAAGGAAGATGTTTCTACTCATGGGTGAATCCAATCTACAGCATCATAAACCTGAAACAAAACTGAAAGTGCTGGATATAGAAGCAGGTCTGACAACAATGGTGGAACGAGAAAGCTCAGTTAAAAGACTAGAATGTAACTCAGTCAAAACCATCCAATGGCAAGGATTTATTATCAGGCCCAATGTTTCATTTTGATGTCCTGTCATCAGATCTCAAACGCCTTCGAGATGTAAGCTACCTAAATATCCTTGCAGTTCTGATGAAAGGTGACAGACCTACGACAATGAATTGCTTTTCACAGAGTGCTATGTCCCCAGTCCCCAACTCCTCATCCTCATCCCTCAGCTACAAACTCAAGATGAGCCCACTCACTAATTGGTGTGGCCAGCAACTCTGCAGTTTCAGTAGCAACAGGTTTGACTGTTGGCCACGGCTGGGTTATAGCCAACCCCCAAAGAAGGGGGAGCTTATGGAGGCCAGACTTCAAAGTAGGCCTGATAAATAAATGCTGCTGATAATCTCCTGCCATAGGTCAAGCACTGGTGAAGACCCTTTTGTGGTCATTATTTAACCACTGATGGGCCTCAAAAGCTACAGAGCTGGTGGACTGGCTCAATACTTCCAACATGCTCAGCGATGTCATGATGTTGTTTGGCACTATGAATTGTAATAACATCAATGCTTGACTCTGCTAGTTGGTTTATATAAGGCAATCATTAAACAACAATTAACACTTACTTACTGAGAACATTACTGCAGTCCTTATATGATTTGTGCCCTGATTCAAGTGCTGGGCAAGTGTCTATATGCCTCATGCACATTCTCAACTCCATCCCTAATGGGACTAGTAGGTCATATCATAGAATTCCTACAGTATGGAAGCAGGCCCACTATGTCCACACCAACCCTCTGAAGAGCATCCCACCCAGACCCACTTCCTCACTCTATCCCCGTAACCCCGGATTTCCCATGATTAATCCACATAGCCTGTACATCCCTGGACACTATTGACAATTAGCCATAGTTAGTCCATTTAACCTACACATCTTTAGACTGTGGGAGTAAGCCAGAGCACCTGGCAGAAACACATGCCGACACAGGGAGAATTTGCAAACTCCACACAGACAGTCACCTGAGACTGGAATCGAACCCAGATCCTTGGTTCTGTGAGACATCAGTAGGCATCAGTTCTAACTACTGAGCCACTGTGCCTTTCCCACGACTCCTCCCTCATGAGAATCATCTTTTAAAGGGACCTATTCTTGCCTGTGCTTGACCTAATGCCATGAGAATTGAATATTGAGAACTCCAGGGAAATGCATTTCTCAATGTATTGCATTGTGTTACCAGTTTGAGTGGTGTGTCTGGCTGGGCAGGTGAAGGTGTTATCTAGAACATCCTCTGTAGGGTATTGTTCCATGATTATGACTATTTCAGACAATTCCTAGTCTATGCCAATCATCTCTGATATGTTGGTAAGGACTTGGTAGAGTTAACCAGCTTAGATTTACTGTCCCTGGTACCAAAGTTGATGCCAAATGGTCCATCCAGTTTCATTCTTTTTAGACATTGCAACAGATTGATACAACTGGATGTCTTGCTAGATCATTTTAGAGAGTAGTTCAGAGTCAACCATATTGCTGTGACTTGGAATGATGTGTAGGCTAGAAACTGATAAAGACAGTACATTTCCTTCCCTAAAGGGCATGAGTGTACTAGAGATAGTAGGAACTGCTGATGCTGGAGAATCTGAGATAACAAGGTGTAGAGCTGGATGAACACAGCAGGTCAAGCAGCATCAGAGGAGCAGGAACGCTAACGTTTGTACTAGAATGTACTAGAATTGTACTAGAATGTACTAGAAGTGTTTTTATGACAGTCTACAATGTCTTCCTGATTATGATTAGAGAAGATTTTGACTCCATTAATTGAGTACAATGAATGGATGATTTATTGAATGAGAGAGCGAATGATTTATTGTCATATATATCTTGAAGATACGGCGAAAAGTGTTTTGTTACCACAGTCTGGTGCCATTTTGAATTACAATAATGATAAAAAAGTATTGATTAAATAAGAGTTCATCTTCCGTTCAAGTTGGGTTCTCAAGTACAGCTTCAGGGCCTCTCCAAGGTCTGTCCAAGATGGGCTCCAAACAGTCCCATTCCAGAAACAGCGATGACAATTCCGATACCCCAGGAGACCTGGCTCTGCTGCTGTTGTTGTCTTACCACCATCGCCAAGAGTCAAGGTTTCAGGTCTACTACTGCCAGGAGTCCTCGCTCGGACACCACTGCCAGCTAGAGTCCTGATCCACACCGCTTATGCTGCAGCCCTGCCGGCTCCACTCCGGCCCAGAAAATGAAGAAGAAAGGAAAAGACGGAAAGTACTTGGAGAAAATAACGCTGCTACACTGGAGTGGATGAACTCCAATGAGCCCGAGCACTACCTGCTCTGCTGGTGCCAAATTCCATGAGCTGTCCTGGTGAGAGTTGAATCCATGTCCCCACAGCATTTGCCTGGGCCTGGATTACTAGCCATTATCACAATGTTGTTGCCTCTCCTGAAATAATTCAAAGGTAATCAAAGGATCCTGCAATATTAACCATCATCTCTCCAAGACTCAATCAGAGCAATACAGTCCAGTTTTCAGCATCAAAATATTTTGCTTGATTCTTTAGTGTTATGTAACAGTTTAATAAATCCAATATGGAATTTAGGATAAACTTAATTCGATCCAGTGATTGGGAAAAATGAAATTGCTACAGTATGGATTAGTTGAGGCATATAGAGGCATAGAGCATGGAAACAGACCCTTTAGTCCAACTCGTCCATGTCGACCAGGTTTCCTAAACTGAACTAGTTCCATTTACCTGCATTTGGCCCATGTACCTCTCCAAACGTCTTTTAAATATTGTAATTGCACTTGTCTCTCGTACTTCCTCTGGCTGCTTGTTCCATATTTGCACCACCCTCTGTGTGAAAAAGTTGGCCCTCAGCTCTTTCCTCTCTCAATTTAAACCTTTGACCTCTAGTTTTGGATTCCCCTGCTCTACCCTGCAGAAAAGACCTTTGCTATTCACCTTATCTATACCCCTCATGATCTTATAAACTTCTATAAGGTTACTCCTCAGCCTCCTATTCTCCAGGGAAAGATGTCCCAGTCTATCCAGTCTCTCCTTGTAGCTCAAACCCTCTAGTCTCAGTACCAAAAGCTTAACATTCCTATTACATCCAATCATGAACAGTGTTGGACAGTTAAACAAATCACTGGAGAAGGGAGTCCAGTACAACAGTACAACACTACAAAAGACAAGGATAAAGCCTTTGCCACCATCCATTGCTAGAAATGCTAAGAGGATGGCCCATTTTGCCTCCTCCTGGGGTCCCAGCATCACAGATGTCAGTCTTCAGACTATTTGATTCATTTAACATCATATGACAAAATGGCTGAAGGTACTGGAAAGACAATGGGCCTTGAGAGTATCCTGGTTTTAGCACTGGACATTAGAGCTCCTGAACTAGATGCACACATAGCCAAGTTTTTCCAATACTTTATCACCATTGGTACTACCTGGTAACATGGAAAATTGCCCAGTATTTCACAAAACTTTGGGACATATTAAACTCAGCTACTTATTTTCCCTTCAGAATGTTCTCAAACATCAGCAATGTGATGGACGGTGTTGTTGACAGTGTTGTCAAACAACATTGACTCACCAATAATCTGCTCACTGATACTCAGTTTGGGTTTCGCCGAGAATACTCAACTCATTATAGCCTTCGTCTAAATACGGGCAAAAATGGTGAATTCCAAAAATGAGGTGAGAGTGACTGTCCTTGAATGACTGTGATGTAAAAGAGTCCAAGCTAAACTGAAGTCAGTGGGAATCAGAGAAAAGCAGTGTATTGGTTGGAGACATACCCAACACAAAGGAAGATGATTGTGTTTGTTGGAGGCCAATTATCCCAGTCTCAGGCATCACTGCAAGGGTTATTCTGGATTGCCTTAGGCTCAACCATCTTCAGCTGCATCAAAATCAGGGATTTTCACTGAGGAAGTGTACAGTGTTCAGGACCACTCTAAATGCCTCGTACAAGCACTCCTGCATTATACTTAACAATATGGCAGCTCCCTTGATTCCAGGCAAGGAAAAGAAATTTGAAAAAGAATGTCAAAAATTCAAAGGCTCTTCGATGTATGGTTTCTAAAATTATTGAGCAGAATATGGGCATGTTGTGCTTGACATGTAAAAAGAAGATAATTGTCTTCAAGGAATGCAACGTCAAGTGGCGGAAGATAAGCTAATAATTTAGTCTTCTGGCTTGAAGCTTGTTCATAGAAAAGGTACATGCTTTGTTGTTTTGTTAAGAGTAGGTTAAATTTCCAATGCCTTATCTTTCATAATTTGCTCTGTGGTGTGTAAGAGAAAAGTAAAATTTAAATGTATCTTGGATACCCCCGTGGACAAGGGCAGCAGATGAATGGAAGCATCACATCCTAACATTTCCCACCAAGGCACATAACTGAACTGGTACTGTATCACTATTTATTTGCTGGACACTCATTCAATTGCTGAAACTGCCTTCCTAATAACAATGGGTCAGGGGTTCAAACAACAATAACCTGCTCACCAGTGTGGATCTTCCTTGGCTCCTGACCTCTTTATATGAAACATATAAATAATGATGGAGAGACAAAGACTTTCTGACCAATCTGTTACACTGCTCATCCACCCAAAACCAATTGATCAAAAGAGGCAAAATCCAGGGAGAAATTTAGGATTGTTCTGGAGTGGGGGAGCAAGATATAGGGATTAAAACTCATCTTGCAGATGGCCCTGGTGCTGAATTCCCTGGAATATGTGCCACTTTCCTGGGCTAATGCTTACGCCAAGCAGATCAGGATGTCACATGAAGGTAAACAGGGAGTCAGTTTCACAGGCAGCAGCTAATTGTAGATATCCGCTGTTCTCTGTGAAAGGAACCACGCTTTGATAAGTGGACGAAGAAGACCATGAAGAGTGTCTACATTTATGCTGGAAATGTGTAGAAGAACAACTGGAAATGGTAGTCATGCCGATAACTGAGAAACAACCCAAAGGGTACAGATAATCTAGTTGCTAATGTAAGGAAATATCTCCTGACAGATTTTATTATGGGCGACAAAATAATCGGACTATAGGCAGACGAGTTGTCAGGACCTGACGGCTTACATCCAAGGATTTTAAAGGAAAAGGTTGCAGGTACAATGGAGGCATTGGTCAAAATATTCCAGAATTCAATGGATTCAGGAGGGTTCCAGCAGTTTGGAAAAGTTGTCATGTGACACTCCCTTTCAAGATACGGTACAGAAAGAATGCAGGAAACCGTAGACTAACATCTGTCATTGGGAAATGCTAGACTCCAGTATTAAGGAAGAAGGGGCAAGACATTTAGGAAGGCTTAACACTGTTAGAGTCAACTTGGCTTTATGAAAACAAAATCATGTTTGACATATTTACTAGAGTTCTTTGAGGCTTGGGCAGGATGTGTAAATGGGAACTTGTAGCATATTTGGATTTCCAGAATGCATTTGATAAGATGCCACATCTGAGATTATTGCATAAAATAGAAGCTCACAGTAATTTATTAGCATGGATTGACGATTGCTTAACACAGCAAAGGCAGGGAATTGGCATTAATAGTTCTATTTCAGATTGGAATAAAAAATAATTAATAGAATCACTACAGTGTGGAAGCAGGCCATTCATGTCCACACCCATGCTCCCAGATATACCTCCCTACCCCCACCTAGCTTGCAAATCCCTGGACACTATGGGCAATTTAACATGGCCAATCCACACATCTTTGGACCGTGGGAAGAAACCAGAGCACCCAAAGGAAATCCACACAAGTGCAGAGAGAATGTGGAATCTCCACACAGACAGTCAGCTGAGGGTGGAATCGAACCCAAGCTCCTAGCACTGTGAGGCAGTAGTGCTAACCACTGAGCCACTGTGCTGCCTGAATGGGGTGCCTTAAGGATAAGTCCTAGTGTCCAAATTATTTATGCTCTATTTTAGTGACTTAGATGAGGGGCACAGAGCAATGTATCAAAATTTGATAAAGATACAAAAATAGGTGGGAAGGCACGTAGTGATGACAACATATGGAATCTGAAAGGGGATATAGAAAGTTTGAGTGAGTTAGAAAAAAAACCTTGACCGATGGAGTTTAATGTAGGAAAGTGTGAGGTTATACACCTTGGTAGGGAGAATCAAAAGGCAGATTATTATT
>JAHRHZ010000100.1:1934219-1957296 GCA_024137785.1 Ginglymostoma cirratum
CTTCATCAGATTTCTGATGAAGGGTTTAGGCCCGAAACGTCAAGTTTTCCTGCTCCTATGATGCTGTTTGACCTGCTGTGTTCATCTAGCCCCATGCTTGTTATCTCGAATAAAATCAGGATGGTCATGGATAGAGTCACTAGCCAAGGACCTTTCCCTCGGGTGGGGGAGTCCAAAACTGAAGGGCATAGGTTTAAGGTGAATGGGTAAAGTTTTAAAAGGGACCTAAGGGGCAACATTTTCACAGGGATGGTGGTGCATGTATGGAATGAGCTGCCAGAGGAAGTGGTGGAGGCTGGTACAATTACAGCATTTAAAAGTTATCTGGATGGGTACGTGAATAGGAAGGGTTTAGAGGGGTATGGGCTAAATGCTAGCAATGAGACTAGATTAATTTAGGATTCAGTTCGACATGGACAAGTTGGACCGATGGGTTTGTTTCCGTGCTGTACAATGCTATGACTCTATAACTCAAAGTGGCAAAATGAGATGACAATGTTAATTATGTTTTGCTGTGTTAATAAGTCATTGTGTCTATTTGCGTGTGAACCAGTGGCTAACATGAATATAAGCTGTTATTTGAAACTGATGAAGTGTTTCCTACATCAAAAGTAAAGAATAACTGGTGTACAATAATAGCACAAATGGCATTAAGACTTAAGAATGGAGTCTCCAAAAAGCGTCATTTAGCTCCAGGGGATCATTTCTTTACCATACATGCTTCACTAGGCTAGTGGAAAATAACATTTTGTGACATAATTATCTTGCACAAAGAAAATAACACATTAACATAATACATTTATTTTAAACTGTTTCTCTGTACAGTGGAGAAAACGGATAGTTTTGACCGAGAAAATGAATACAATATGCCAAAAGACGCAATGTCATGATTCAAAAAGTAAAAGATTTTCAAGCATTCTACTGCCAATGTTGCAATTTCAAGTGAAATGGGGTCAGAAGGACATCTCAATAGCAACCAATGCCAAAAGGATGGGAACCTACACAAGAAAGCAATGTAGTGAGATTCTTAGATAAATGACGTGCAATATAATGGCTGTTGATTAATTGGCATCTAAAAGCAACCTCGACAGCCCTTGGAGTGCTGGTGATAATCATGCCATAAATTAAATAAAGTGTTAAAACAATCATTTCTAACAATGCTTAATTTGCACAATCCATCATTTAATAACCAATCACCTGGAGAAACAAAACAAAATCCTCTTAGAGCAGTAGAAAGGCAAGATTTGACAAACACTTAGGGAGGCGCTAACATGAAGCACCACTTTGGGAAAAGGAAAATTTATTTGAGGTCATTTCCACAACATGTCAATCAATAAATCCTTCTGTTACTAACTCAGCACTCCCCCTTTGACTGAACATCCATCTTATGGAGCCTTGACTTTGTAGATCTAACTTGAACATAAATATGCAGAATAAAAGCTAACTTGTACAGCAGTTCTACACTCCACAGTGAACTCTCGCATACATGGTGTCAGAGCGTTATAGACCCATAGAGATGTACAGCGCAGAATCGAACACTTCAGTCCAACCTGTCCATTCTGACCAGGCATTCTAAATCAATCTAGTTCCATTTTCCGGCATTTGGCCCATATCCCTCCAAACCCTTCCTATTCATATACCAATCCAGATGCTTTTTAAATGTTGTAATTGTACCAGCCTCCACCGCCTCCTTTGGCTGCTCATTCCATACATTACCACCCTCTGTGTGAAAAAATTGCACCATAGGTCCCTTTTAAATCTTGCCCCTGTCACCTTAAACCTGTGCCCTCTAGTTTTGGACTCCCCTACCCTGGGGAAAAGTCCATGGCTATTCACCCTATCCATGTCCCTCATGATTTTATAGACCTCTTTAAGGCCACCCCTCAGCCTCCAATGCTCCAAGGAAAATAGCCCCAGCCTATCCAGCCTCTCTCCATAGCTCAAGCCCTCCGACCCTGGCAACATTCTTGTAAATCTTTTCTGAACCCTTTCAAGTTTCATAACATCTTTCTTATAGCCTGAGAGTACAAGTTTCTCCAAAACAAAACAGTGCCATAGGACTCCAAGGCAATATTATCATCAAAATGGCAAATTCCAAGCAGAGGTTTGGATACATTGTGACATCCATATCCAACATTCTTTACCAGGATCCTTGTACCCTGGAAACCCTCATGCTCTATTTCCCCCGAATACTCTGCACTTTTGCCATCAGACTTTTGCAACCCAAATTTGAAGGTAATTGAATTACTTTCAGTTTACCTCGTCTTCTCTCTGACATAGCATTGCTGCTGTATGAAGTATGGAACTCAGCTTTCAAGCATTTTTTTTATACAAGTAAAAGGAACAAGTTCCAATTGCTGGTAATGGAGAAAATGGTTGAGGGATAAATGAAACTTCACATTTGAGCACTAATTTTTCAACAAAGGTTGGGAACATCGGAGGTTGAAAACTTTAGAAAATTCCATTCTTCCTGAATTACTCCAACCATCTTACAGAGCTAAAAGCATGATCAAACCATTTTCTCCCCTTTCAGGTATCTTTGAGCAAAGTGTAACCTGAAGTAACACTTAAAAGTTCTGATCCACAAGGGCTGAAAATACATTGTGTTAAAACCCTTTCAGTTTCTTCTGGAATTTAGACTGGAAATGTGCTTTATATTAATTAAAATGGTTGACAATTTGAGTTTTAAAATTTTCACTTTAAATGTCGCTCTTCAGGGATGTCATACTTTTCAGCATGAAAATAATGGATTATTATAATTGTAATTTTTCTTAGGTCTTTGTTCCCTTTCAGTATTTGAGACTCTGACAGCGACCAGACAAAGCCTGATAGTATCATTAAAGCTTTGAAGATGATGAAGAAAAGCCCGTGTAATGGGAGCTGACGAGTGCATGTAACATGTCCAGAGCTCCAGATGCAATATAACTACTATCTGCACATTTCAGCATTGTAGGCACTCAATTTCACGAAAGCCCTATTGATTTTGCACTCTTATTGATGTGATTCACTGGGACAGGAATGGGAAAGTAAATGGATTACATCCCTTCTTCTATCTCCAAGTATTGTGCGTCAATAACATTAAAACAGTGGCTCTAAAACTCAAGGAATAAACAAAATACACTTCATAATCCACTATATATGTGACTAGCTCTTGAGAAGATTCTTCTTATCCTCTGTGTGATGAGTGTATGAGCTGCAAAGATTAGAACATAGATGGTGAATTTCCCACTCTCCCAAGTTAATCTCAATTGAAGAGCTATGACAATAAGGAATGACGGCATAGTCATTGTATTAATGGAAAAGGGAGCCTAGGGCTTGAACTAACAGTCCAGCAACATAAACTCCAAGTCCCATGTTGACACCTAAGGTGTTCAAATTCAGTTATTAGAACAAATATAGGACACAAAGTTAGTATGGATAATAGTAACTAATAATTAGGCAACTATTTTGACTCGGTCTTCTCTCCCCTGATCCAGGTTCTCCACACGAACATCCATGATTCCTCTGCTGCTTAAAGCCAGTTTCAAAATTTCCAGTTTGCAGGCTCCAGCCACCTCCTCTGTACCATGGACATGCAATCCCTTTAAACATTCATCCCCCACCAGGATGGTCTTAAGGCTTTCCATTTCTTCCTGGAGGAAAGGCCTGAACCGTCCTCCCCCACCATCACCCTCCTCCGCCTGGCCGAGCTCGTCCTCACCCTCAACAACTTCTCTTTCAACTTTTTTTACTTTTTGCAGGTGAAAGGGGTGGCCATGGGTACCTGCATGGGCCCCAATAACGTGGGGTATGTCCGGTGACCCTTCTTCAGAACTGGAATCAGGCTTGTTTTATCCAAAAGCAGGAATTTATAAGACGCCACACTGAGGAAGAGTCAGAACTGAGAAAGGGTCACCGGACCCGAAATGTTAACTCTGATTTTCTCTTCACAGATGCGCCAGGCCTGCTGAGCTTTTCCAGAAACTTCTGATTTTGTTCCTGATTTACAGCATCTGCAGTTCTTTTGGTTTTTATTTAGCAATCAAGGACATTTAGCCTCTTATCTTCCAGTAAACGTCCTCCAGGGCATCTTCTGAAATACACATCAGCTCAGAATTGCCAAGCAGAGGCTGATAGCCAAGTTCTGTACTCATGAAGATGGCCCCAAACATCACCTTGGGTTTATGCTGCAATACAGGTGACCCCACCACACAGTCTTGTATCTGTAAAATCTTCTTTACTGTCTTGTTTTGACAGCATCACCTCAATAAAGTCTTATGATTTCTTTAGCTTATTTGTTGGTACAGTTTTGAAGTACTTATTACGCTCTCTCACACACACGCACGCTCACATATATACACTCTCACACTCACACACTGTCTCTCAAGCACACACACACACACGGACACTCTCTCTCTGCTTCAAAAACAGACATACACTCACTCTCAGAGATTCTCTCTCAACACACACTGTCTCTCTCTCTCTCTCTATCTGTCACACACACACAATTTTATGGGGTGAATCATTTCATCCAAGATGCTTGATTATTTGTAGATACATTCTATTTTGTTCAAAAAATACACAATTTGTATTCACAGTCAGTCAGTGTGGTGTCTTATAAATGCCTACTTTTGGAATAAAACAAGCCTGGTTCCAGGTTAAAACTCTGAGACAGATTTTGAACAAGGCCTCACACCTACAATTCAGTGTCTGACCTGAGATGTCACCTTTTGTATATTCTTATGGCTCTGCCTGATTGTCATGACAGCACAGCACTGACATGGACTTTATAAACACTTAATCGCCATCTATCACTCTTGAGACATATTATCTGACACTCCATTCACACCAGTTGTATGATCTTTTGATCTCTCTGCACTTGATCTCTCTGCCGATAAACTATATGTCTGTGTGCTCTCCTCTTTCACTGCACTTGACAAAGGAGCTGCGCTATGAAAGCTTGTGTGATTTCAAATAAACCTGTTGACTGTAACCTAGTGTCATGTGACTCCTGAATAAATCTGGTGGGGCAGGCAAGTGAGACTCAATTTAGAAGACTAATTTACGTAAATGGTTGATTAACCTAAAAAGGTGGATCTATATAAATGGGGAATTAACAGAAGCAGTAGACAGAAAGGTGGGGCTGACAGGAAAGGAAAGGCAGGTAATAGAACTGTGGCCTTGAGAGGTTATTTCACCCTGGTGTTATTTTTAAAAGAGACAGGTACAAGCTGTCTAATTTGAATGCTAGTAAAGTAAACTGCTTGTGAGGCCTTGAGTTTTCGATAAGGTTGGGATAATAGAAGCAGCCTGGATAGGTGTGGCCAGCTCTCACAGAATAGGATTTCCAGTTTTTAGTTGTTGCGTTTTGAGATTCAACATCAGTCGCTGTTGGAGTCTCAATAGGATTGGAAACTGCAGTAAATGTCTCTTGGCTGTTACTCTCTCTGAGTTTTCACTTGTTTCTTTTTGCTCTCTCTGCTACTGGGTTGCATGTGAGACAATCTGTGTTTTGCGTTTACCTTTTTGCCAAGGGGTGTGTTTATGAGGAATTACTATATTGGAATAGTTAATTAGAAATCATTACTGTATGTATTAATTGAAGTTTTCTGATGGAGTTGTTTTTCTAAATCTCTCTTTCTTTTGTTGTATTTTAACTACAGTGTTTAAATAAATTGTGTTTTGCTTAACATCAAGTAGTTTGACCAGTGACATTGCAACTGGAACACAGCGCTTCATATTTACCTTTAAAATAAGGAAAAGTTCAGGCCAAGGCTACCTTCTTAAAATATTATTAACGGGTCTTGTCTGGTCCATAACAGAACCGGAAGGACATGCTTACTGGGGCACTGACCGGATTGGTTGCACTTATTCTGCACTCAGAACACTGTGGCCTCATCCAGTCTATTCCCACCCATGAGTAGACCTGGTTGTCACTTTTAGGCTTGCCTCTACATCTAGTCTCAAACAAACAAATTCTGCCCAGTGGGTTTGGATTCACAGTCGAAGACATGAGCCACATACTACAATAGAGTGGCCAATGGACCAATAACAGCAAGGGAGAGACCCAACGGACTACAATCCTGTAAATGCCCAGGGCCTTAGCGTTTACACCCTAGAGCTCTAAAGCAGAGAGCTGCAGAGAAAATGGATTTCTTGGTTACAATTTTCTGAAATTTCCTTGGATCTGGAACAGTTCCAGCAGACTAGAAGTCAGCCAGTGTAACATGTCATCCACAAAAAAAGGAGATAAAGTCGAGAACAAGCGGTCAGTCATCACATAATTATGGATATCTATTATGAAGGAAGTCTTAACAATGAACTTATAAAATCATTGTATGTTATCAGGCAGAGTCAATATAGTTTAACAAAACTGAAATTGTATGTGAAAACTCTGGTAGGGCTTTTTGAGTATCTAATTAATAGGGTGGATAAATGGGTCGCAGTAGATGTAGTATTCTTGGATTTCAAAGAGATAAGATACCACAAAGCAGCAATTAACTTCCAAAAGGTTAGTAGGTAATATAAGGAGTCATGAATTAATGATCTATTAGCTTGGAAAGAGGTTTAGTTCATGGAGGAAGCAATGAATAGGGATAAATGAAGCTGTTTGAAATTGACAGGCTATGACCCTTGAAATACCGTAAGGATTGATCTAGGCTTGAGCTGCTTAAATTCAGTCTCAATGACTTAGATGAATTGTTTCACTTATTTCTGTTCACTTATTTCTGAGTTCAATTTTCATAGTTACTTCCAGAACTTTGCTCCTTAAGGCTCTCTCCATTCTGAATGCAAGCTACCATTAATTTCCTTCTGCTCTCTCCATCTTTCGGTATCAGCAACATGTCACTCTTGGATCTAGACACATTACAATCCAAAGGTGAAAGATAAACCTGCTCTACCAGGAGACATGTACATTGAAAAGTAGGATAAAAATTGTATGGGGCATTCCAAGTATATGTTGGACTCTAAGGAGAGTTGATTCATGGAATTTAAGAGATGGCAATGATTCAGCAAACCAGTGAAAGGGCAAATTCCACGAATCAAAATTTGATTCATATTCATCTTTCTAACTTCACATATATTATTAGCATTCCAAGAACTGAATGAAAGTCAGTCGAAAGACTGAACTATGACGTTTTTGAAACCTTTGAATCAAATTAAGTAACCAGTGAAGCATGTGCCCTAAAACAGTGGAGTTCAAGGACTAGAACTGCGATGAATTTTTGAGGTTGCAGACTGTGGTTGAATAAAATTCTGCTGCTATTGGTAGCCCACAGTGCAAATATGGATGCTTGACTTTGTGCTAGTAAACCTATGAACTTTGGCACTGTGGTTATGCCATTCAACACAATGGAGAGTATGCTCAATGTGAAATTGAGACATTGTCTTCCTGGGTGTAGCATCCACTTCTATAAATACTCCTATGAACTTTGCTCCTGTAACAAGTAGATTGGTAAAGCCAAGGTTTAGTTGATTTTTCCCTCTGTTGATCCCCTTACAAGATATTGCAGGCCCAATCTGACAGATACGTACACCACAATTCAACCACATTGGCCACCAATGGTGCTACGGAGCCAGTCTTGACATTGATTCCCAAACAAGAGTACATTCTGTGTTGTTGCAGCTCTGAGTCACTTGCCTAAGGGATGTTCAACATGGAAGAGGACAAGTTCATCAATTGCAGAAGAGCGATGCATGGAAATCCACAGGATGTTTCCTTGCTGACAATTGACCTGATGCCACGTGAACTGGTTTCAATATTAATGACACCAACAACTATTCCTTCCTTCCCAAATGTTCCCACTATGCCGCCACATTTACTAGGTCTATTCCTGGGGTATGTTTTGATTTTTTTATGTAATGTTTTGTATTTTCATTCTCTTAAACTCCTATATTAGACAATGCAGTTACCAAGGAACATTATCTTCTGAATTTGTGTTGTTATAAAGCAGAAGTTTACCACCTTCTGATAACTAAACCTGAAACCCCCAGAGAGGAATGCCTCATTAAAAAAAAATGTGAAAAGTGGTGTCACCTGTTTTTCTGGAACTTCTAGTGGTTAAATAAAATAAACCCCGACACTCTCTTCATAATCAACAAGTAACAATTTATTTATCTAACTCTAACAGTGAACAAACAAACCTTTTTTTATGAACAAACCAAATAAAGCTTTTCTAACTACTAATTACTCCCAAATAAAACAGGATTCTAATGGTACACTGTTCCAATAAATATAAGTCCCACTTGTACAAAATATAATGAAAAAATTTAGTCTTTTGAAATTACAGCCAGGATTCATCTTCTGGAATAGTCTGTCCCTTCTCTGAACAATTCTTCTGTCAGGATGAACTTCTCGGTGAATGTGTTTTTCAGGAATGCCTTCTCTGTTGAATTCTTTTGTCAGGAAAATTAACTAATTGTGTTGTAGGTTCCTTTAATGTTGATGGAGCTTACTCTAAGGCTTGGTGAATTCTGTGAAAGCCGGTGATTCTTTCTTTTGGAATTGAGAGATGTTGTCTTGGCAGTTGGCTCTCCCCTGAGTTTTCAAATGCCCTCATCTCTTATAACCTTGATGACAAATCAATTTCTTACAATAGAATTGGTCCTATGTTGTCAAAGCCATCAGATTTAAATTTAATTGGTTTTCTGTATCTAAGGGCCTGGTTTAAATTAATTGGTTAAATGCAAAAAAACCCGTTGTCTTGTTAAAAATGCTGCTTTGCCTGCTGCCAGTAAAGCCTTTTCATAGAAATGTTTCAATTCACGTTCTCTGTGCACCCGAAAACTCAAAGACATCCTTTCTGAACCTCTAAGCATAGAAAAAGCAAATCATCTTTTAAGGGGACTATGCACTGCCTTCCCCATATCTTTTTACAAACACCAACATTTTACAAACACCAAATCCTAACGTCCTGCCTTCCAATCCACAAGTACACTACCCAACTTTGCAACAACTCCCCCCTTAAGAAAGAAACAAACTATCATTATGAAATGATGGATTCATTTTATTTTAAACCTTAACTCCATTATGTTACAAGATCCATATCTCATTAATCTAGAGTTGCAAATCTCGTACTAATCCTACATATATACAATGTTGAACACTACTGTTTCTAGTTTATAGAAACATTTTTCTTTCAACCCACAATAAAACAATAACATTTTCATGATCCGCAACAAGTTCAGTCTATAAATTAAGTGCTTCAGTCGTTAGACTCCAATGAAATAATACAGTGTTCTTGTCCTTAAATCTTTCCAGAAACGTCAAAGCAATTTGGTCGGTATACACAACTGTCTCTGATGCATTGTTTGCAAAGTAAACATTAAAATGTTATAAGGCCATTACCAAACTTAATAACTCTTTTTCAGCGGTTGCATATTTTTTTCTGGTGGATATTGAGATTTATTTTTGAAAACTAGTCGATTGGCCTTTTAATTTCTCAATCATCCTCCTGTGATAACATAGCTCCAATACCTATATCGCTTGCGTGATCGTGATTTTCAAGGGTTTCAAGAAATTTGACGTAGCTGAAACAGGTGCAGCACTTAACAATACTTTTAAGTTCTCAAATGCTTCCTGGCATTGTTCTATTCATTGAAATTTTGTGTTCTTTTCCACCAAATCCATCAATGGTACCACCACGCTACTAAAGTTTGGTGCAAATTTCCTTTAGAATATGCTCAATCCTAAAAATTTCTTAAGGGGGGAGGTGTTGCAAAGTTGGGTAGCATACTTGAGGATTGGAAGGCAGGATGTTAGAATTTAGTGTTTGTAAAATGTTGGTGTTTGTAAAATGCTACAGGGAAAGCAGTGCGTAGTCTTTGTGGATAGTCTTGGAAATTCCTTGATGGCGTTTGTCTTCATTTTCCTTGGTGTCATCTGACAAGTGTCCAATGTTGTGCCCTAAGAACGCCACTTCCACCTTTGAGAATTCTGTTTCTGCCAAGTTTATGACCAACATTGCCTTCTGTAGTTTTTCAAAGGGCTTTGTCAAATGCTCCATGTGACCTTTCCACGAATGGCTAAAGATCACTTGGTCATTTGTTTAGGCTGCACAATTTATCAATCCTGCCGCAACTCTGTTCATAAGTCTTTGAAAGAAGGAGTAAAGCTCTGAAAGAGACAACACAGTATGGAGCTGGAGGAACACAGCAGGCCAGGCAGCACCAGAGAAGCAGGAGAGTTGGTGTTTCAGTTTGGGACCCTTCAGAAAATTTCATTTTCTTCATTTTTCTTCATTTTCTGAAGAAGAGTCCCAACCCAAAACATTTACTTTCCTGTTCCTCTGATGCTGCCTGGCCTGCTGTGTTCTTCCAGCTCCACACTGTTTTGTCTCTGAGTCCAGCATCGGCAGTTCTTACTATCTCCATAAGTCTCCAAAAGCTGTGTTTTCAAATAAAGCTGTTGGACTATTATCTGATGCCATGTGATTTCTGACCTTGTCCACCCCAATCCAACACTGGGATCTCTATATCTTTGAAAAGTAGCTGGTGTGTTTTTCATTCCAAAGGGCATTACTTTATATTGATACACCCCATTTGGGGTTACAAAAGCAGAAACTTCTTTCACTCTTTCCGACAAAGGGACTTGCCAGTAACCATGAAGTAAGTCTAACTTTGTGATATAAGTGGCTTGTCCTACTTTTTCCACACAGTCCTCCAGCCTTGGATTTGAGAATGAGTCAGATTTTGTCACAGCGTTGACCTTCCAATAATCTACGCAAGATCGTTGAGTATCATCAGGCTTGGGAACCTTCATAATCAGCGAATAATACACTTTGACTTAGCTCTATGATGTCTTCTTAGACCATCACTTCCATCTCATCCTGCACTGTTTTGAGAGGATTAAGTCTGTAGGAGTGTTATTTTATCGGAACAGCAAGCCTAACATCAACCTCATGTTCTAGGGTATTAGTCCTCCCCAGTCTATTTCTACATGTGTCCTCATAGCAATATAGCAAGTCTTTCAATTCAGTTCTCTGTTCCTGGGACAGATTGCTCACTACCTTATCCCATTCTTTCAGGACTTCTTGTTATTTATTTATTCTAAGGCACATCAAAATCTGAATCATCTCGATTTGATTCCTTGCTTTGAGTGGCAGTAAATAATACCTGTTTCTCCAGTTCCCTTTCCCTGTCATAATAAGGATTTTGCATAGTCACATAACAGAACCAATAACTTTTTTTCCATCTTTACCAGATAATTCACGTCACTTAACTTCTTCTCAATCTGATAGGGCCCACTAAACCTTGCTTTGAAGGGACCTCCTACCTCTGATAACAGCACCAATACTTTATTCCCATGGGCAAACGTAGAGATTTTTGATTGTTCATCTGCTTCATTAGGCATTGTGCTACCTTCAAATGTTGTCTAGCTAACTCACCTTATCCGCTTAATGTTTCTGTCACCTCAGACACATAATCCAACTGTGAGATCTCTGACTTCAGACCTATCAACTTTTCCTTAATTAATTTTAAATGCCCTGTTACTTCGCGTCCGAATATCAATCCAAATGTAGTAAACTGAGTTGATTCATTTGGAACATCTTTAATGTGAAATAATATAAATGGGATACCTTTATCCCAATCATTTGGGCAATCCTGGCAATAAGCCCTCAGCATTGTCTTGAGGGTCTGATGCCACCTTTCCAATGCTCCCTGGGACTCAGGATGGTATGCACTAGATTTAAAATGTTTGGTGCCTAAAATATCCATGACCTCCTTAATTAATTTGGCAGTAAAACTGGGCCCTTAGTCTGACTGAATCTCCCTGGGTAGGCCATAATGGGTAAAGAAAGCAGGCAACTCTTCCACCACCTTTTTTGCCTTGACGTTCCATAATGGTTTGGCCAGCAGAAACCTGGTAGACATATCCATTATGGTTAGCAAATACTGGTTCCTACTTTTGGTTTTAGGGAGGGGACATACACAATCAAACATAATCCCACATGAAAGGTTCTTCAAATGCAGGAATTGGCATCAAAGGCACAATTACTGCCTGTGGCTTTCCTACTATCTGACACATATGACAAGTACAGCAAAATTCAACCACATCCTTATGTAATCCAGGCCAATAGAAATACCTCTGTATCTTAGAGTCTTCCTCACTCCTCAATGATCTCCTACAGGTAACTCATGTGTTACCTACAATACTTCTTGTCTGTATGAACTTCTGCCCATTTCTCATCCGCACTAACGCGCCAAGGTCTCCTTTTCCACCTTAAGATTTTATCCCTAAGGTAATAACATTCTGAAATACATTCTGCCTCCTTTTCAGAGTTGGCTTTATGATGTAAATCCTTTATCAACTCACCTTTTTTGTTGTAATTCCATTAATCTTTCAGGACTAAACACCTCTGCCTGACCCTCTACCTGCTTAGGCTTTTCCTTTACCATTTCATCAAACAGGGTGTCAGCTAACTCGACCTCAACTCCTTCATCCTACTCTTTTGTTTTCCATTCTTGTTTTAACTTATGGCTGTGGGATCTTGTCAACACACAGTCTGGAAAAATTCCAGGATATTTTCCTTTTAACTCCTCAGTTCCCTGGTTTTCTTTTGGCTTCTCCAATACAATGGGCATTACTCCAACTTGTGATCCAGCTATGTCATTTCCAAGAACAAACTATATCCGTGGAATAGCCACTTTTTCAATCACTCTCACTGTCACTTCTCCAAGTCTTAATTGAACTTTCTAGACTTACACAGGGGAATACTAATTCACTCTTCATTTATTCCACAGATAATCACTCTCTCGACAAATATTTCAAAAAGAGTGCAAGTATTTTCATCTCTTACTATTAGAGACTGACCAGCTCCTGTATCTCTCAATATTTTAACTTCTTTACCTACTCCCCTGTTCTACCTAAGTAAACCTTATCCATATGGGTGAAGCCTTTGAAAAACCGAGCACTATCTTACTATCCAGCCCGTGAGTAGGCTGTGCACTCTCCTGCAGCTCCTTGACTTCTCTTGGGATTTCCTTCACTAACTCAACTAATCCCACTGCTTTAGCCTCTTTTATCGCATCCTCTTTCCCAGTGATTTTCTTAAGCCATTGGCACTGTGACTTTGTGTGTCCCAAATTCAGGTAGCACAGTGGCTCAGTGGGTTAGCACTGCTGCCACACAGTACCAGGGACCTGGGTTCAATTTCACCTTCTGGGAACTGTCTGTGTGGAGTTTGCACATTCTCCCTGTGTCTGTGTGGGTTTCCTCTGGGTGCTCCAGTTTCCTCCCACAGCCCAAAGATGTGCAGGTTAGGTGGATTGGCCATGCTAAATTGCTCCTAGTGTTCATGGGTGTAATGCTTAGGTGGGTTATAAGGGGATGGGTCTGGGTAGGATGCTACAAGGGTCAGTGTGGACTTGTTGGGCCGAAGGGCCTGTTTCCACACTGTAGGGATTCTATAAAAAAAAGACTGCAGTGAAAACACCTGAGTCTTACTTCTCTTTTACACCCTCTTGGGTATCTTTTTTCATATGTGGTAAACTGTTCCCAGTGTGATCTACTTTTTGATTTCATTGAAGGAGCTCCCTCTTTCCCAATTTCTATCCCTCATGGAATGAAATTGCCATTGGAAGCTAGATTTCAATTTATGTCCAATAAGTATTCAACCACCATCTCTGCAGCTCTTCTCACTGTTTTCACTTTCCATTCCTCAGCATAAGTTCTGATCATTTCTGGAAGGGAGTTTTTAAACTCCCCTAGCAGAATAACACCCCTAAGATCCTCATATGTCTTTTCTATCATTAATGCTGTCATCCATCTATTGAAGTGGCTCTGTTTCATTCTTTCAAATTCAGTATAAGTCTGACCTGGTTCCTTTCTCATATTTCTGAATTGTTGTCTTTATGCTTCTGGTACCAATTCTTAGGGACTCAAAATGGACTGTTTTACTTCTTCATATTCCTTGATATGTTCTCCGACTGTGCTGCAAACACCTCACTAGACCTGCCTACCGACTTGGTCTGAATTAACATTGCCCGGACAGTCTCTGGTCAGTTCACCTGGTTGGCCAATTTCTCAAAGGAAATGAAAAAGCCTTCTCCATTTTTTTTTGTTGAATTTTGGTAATATTCAGACATATTTGTTTACATCCCTACAAGACCTTTGGCTATGATGGGTTCACTCATCGTCACTGTCCCCCTCACTAAGCCTACCTTCTTCCTTCTCCTCCATTCTTGTACATCCACTTTCCTATTTAATTGTCAGCTTCTGAAATTCAAACTCTCTTTTTCCCTTTCAAGTTCAGGCGACTTCATCTTTTCCAACTCGAGCATTCCTTCCTTTTCTTTCTCTTCTGCCCTGGCTATCCATTCTTTTTCTTCTGCCTTGGCTCTTCTTTCCCTTTCTTTACCTTCTAACTCCAATCGTCTAACTTATGTTTTAATTTTTCCTAATGCCACTGTAGCTGACTGTTCCCCTGACATACCTAAGTGCTTGACTAACCCTGCTAAAATTTCAGCTTTCCTTTTACCCTAGTTAAACCCAATTCTAGCCTGCCTGTTAATTCTAAAAGCATCCCCTTTCTCTGTCTTTCTAAGCACTCGTGGCAAATTTGGCAAGCATTTGGCAAGTAACGAAAATTAAACAGATTTTCCACTTCTCACTTCAGTTTTTTCTTAAAGATCTCGGACACTAGTCACCGGGTCCATTTAAGTCTGTCCAAATCCATTCAGATCTTTTCAAAGCGGTTCAAATCTGCTCGGGTCCATTCAAATCCTTGACATGAGCTGGCCAGATCACGGACCCAAGCACCCAATCTGTTATAAAGGAGTGGTTAAAAAAGAAACCTGTGACACTCACTTTATAATCAACAACTAATAACTTACTTATCTAAATCTAACAGTGAACAAGCTAACTAAATTCCTAACAAACTGAATAAACCCCTTCTGAGTACTAACTATTCCTGAATAAAACAAAATGCTAACGGCATACTGTTCCAATAAATACAAGTGCCACTTACATGAAATAATAAAAAGAAAATTTAGCCTCTCAAAATCACAGTCAGGTTACATCTTCCGGAATGTTCTGTGTCTTCTCTGAAGAATTCTTCTGTCGGGAACATCTTCTTGGTGAATGCTTCTGTCAGGAATGCCTTCTCCGTCAAATTATTTTGTCAGGAGCATTAATTACTTGTGCCGTAGGTAACTCTAATTTAGATTGAATTTACCCTAAGGCTTAGAGAACTCTGAGAGAGCCAGTGATTCTTTCTTTTAGAGCTGAGAGATGTTCTTTTGACAGTTGGCTCTCCTCTGAGTTTCCAAATGCACTCATCCTTTATACCCTTGATGACATGTCAATTTCTTACAACAGGATTAGTCCTATGGCGTCAAAACCATCAGATTTAAATTTAATTGGCTTTTGGTATCTAAGGGCCTCGTATAAATTAATTGGCTAAATGCTAAAATCCTGTTGTGTTGGTAAAAATGCTGCTTTGCCTACTGACAGTTAAGCCTTTTGATGCAAATGTTTCCATTCAGGTGCTCTGTACACCTGCAAATCCACAGATATGCTTTTTGAATCACTAAGCATAGAAAAAGCACATCATCTTTTAAAGGAACCACAGACTGCTTTCCCCCTAGCATTTTACAAAAACTAACATTTTACAAACACCAAATTCTAATGTCATGCCTTCTAAATCACAAGTATTGCTAACCAACTTTGCAACAATGTGGATTTTTGGGGTCAGGTTTTTTTTTGGCAGACTCGGATAAAACAACACAAGTGCTAATAGAGATATCATCTGTATTATGAAGATTATGTTCAAACTTGTAATCCATACATAAAATGTTTTTGTTAATATGTTATAAATAAATCTTTTATTCTCTGTACCTTTTAATACATTCACCAAAAGAATGGTTAAGAAAGAAATGGAGCGTTAATGCTAATTTTCCAGGAATTATTATTTCTGTGATGAGGAAATTTGTTTTTGTAAATAGCTTTCTAAATGCACTCATAAAATATTGATTGTCGGATGCAGACTGATATCTAAGTATGCAATTTGCTGATCATCCATGTCTTTACATTTTGTATCTCCATACATAAAAAAAGTAGTTAAGATCTCAGCTACTCTGACTGCCTCTCCTTTACAGCAAGTTCCATCTCTTGTCAACATGTTGAATAATATGATTGGCTGAAGCACCGTCAGGACTTGCGTCTGCATTCTATTTATAGTAAAACAGTACAAAATGTGGAACACCTGCCTGTTTACCTCCTCCCTCCACATTAAGCAAGGTCCTAAACACCCCTTCCAGGTGAAACAACACCTTACTTGCACTCCTTTCAATCTAGTCTATTATGTTAATGCTCACAAATGCGGCCTCTTCTACAGCGTTGATACCAAACACAGATGGGCTGATTGCCTTGTGGAATGCATCCATTCTGTATGTAAGAATGACCCTAGCTTTCCAATTGTTTACCACTTCAATACGTGTCTTAGTTCCCATGCTAACACTTCAGTCCTTGGCCTGTTCCAATGTTCCAATGAAGCTCAACACAAACTGAAGGAACAACAACTGATTTTCCATTTAGGTACTTGACAACTCCTTGGACTCAATGTTGAATCCAGCAGCTTCAGAGAATTACTTCTGTACTCCATTCGTTTTATATCCCCCACCTTCGCTCAGCCCTGTTTTATTTGCTTTTGTGGGCTTTGGTCTCAGCAGAGCAGACCCATTTTTGCCTTTTCACTGCTAACATTTACACCTCTTTTACGTCACTGTCACTCTTTTATCGCCATTATCACTGCCTTTATCTTTTGCTCCGAGCACCCTTTAAAAGGGGTTCTGAAGAAAAGTCTGTCTGGGCATAAAACATTAACTCTGTTTCTCTCTCCCCACTGAAATAGCCAGACCTGCTGAGTTTCTCCAAAATTTTCTGTTTTTTTTCATATTTCCAGCGGTCACAGTTTTTGCTTGTATCATAGCACATTGCTATGGTTCAGTGAATAATCAAAATCCTACCTTTGGGCAAAGAACTCAGGGGAAAAAAAACCAAATCAGCTGCGTTTTATTACCATTGCAATAAACTAGCTCATATTAGAGGCTTCAATTTCTAAATCATTAGAATATTTTTATTGAACTAATGCACTCAGCTACACCGTGGTATCATGAAAGTGATTGGCAAAATTATCATAAAATTAAAGTCAATGGAAATCTTTTCTAATATTCTGATTGTTAAAGGAGAACTTGTTAGCCCAATTTGCTCTTTGAAGTGAATGAGAATTGGATTCTGTGCAAATATTTCCTGTGATATTTTGGCTTATTGGTGTGATCCTGAATTGTTTATAAACTGTTGTGCATGATTTCCAAAATATCTTTGAGATATTAGTAGCAGGAAACATTTGTAGTTGTTATTCTGCTGGTGAACTGTAGTTGTGTCAAAAGGAGGAAAGATGAGGAAGCCTGTCTCAGCAAAAGATTCAGTACCGTTCCCACATACACAGTTGAACATAACATTGTATTTGCCCTACTACAGAAATTATTTCAGTTTATGAATTACTGATGAAGTCATACACACACACACACACATACACACACGCACGCATGCACTCGCGCGCGCGCTCGCGCACAGGTTCCACTTGGTCACTTCAGTAAGAAAAATGAATCACTGTCAATACAGCTTCACTCTGTTATGTGATTTCCAGAATTGTATTTCTGTCGATGAGACAGCATTTACCAGATAAAGCCTAGTATTGTCATGTAGGATAGACCCTGCCAAAGTGTGCTGGACCAGGATGCATTTTGAAACCGTGGTATTGAGAAACAAGAAATGCACAATGCCAATATTTGTAATTTGAGCTCAGGGTGAATGTTCCAGAATAAAAGTACTGCATCGTGGTTAATGGTTTATGTAGCTGGAAGTGGAGAACTGACAGGAGTTAGCTTTCAGTCAATATTGTTACAGATGGGAAAATAACCAGGTGAAAGAGACAAGAATGACAACAAGCAAGAACCATGCAGTTCAAAGTGCATTTGTGGTGTCTGTGAAGAAATTCTCATCCCAACAGGCTGTTTCCATTCCTTTCAAAGAATAGACTTTCAAAATTGTTGGTGAATATAGGTATCCATACAGGAGAAAACACATTGCCAGAATACCTGATGAACACTCGCCAAAGCAGCTCTGCTTTAGTGAGTTAAATGAATCTGTTTATGTTGAGTCATCTTTGAAGATGTTGAGTCCCTTGTACGTCATAAGAGAGCTTGCTGGGAGTAAATATCTTTCTAACTAACCTTTTATTCAAATGGTTAAGCATGAGGTCAGAGTCACTCCTCCTTTTCTTCAATACACCTCATTCTCATGTGCCAATGGCGTCATCATGATGTAGCTCTTTATGCACATGCTCATTGACTTGTTAATTACTCTACAGTTAAGGGTTCACAGGAAGCCTGGAAAAGTAAACATTTCAAGAACACTTTGAAAGCCACACTAAAGAGTTTCAGAGCTTCAACGTTGTTTCAGAGACATGAGAAAACATTACACAGTGTATTCAACATGGTGCTGTATTAGCCACAAAGGTACCTCCTCCTCTGAACAGAATAGAGCCATATATTAGCCAACAGGAAAGTTTAGCCTTCCAAGTCCAGAGCAACAAACACATCCTCTATACTAACAATAGGCATGTCTAACATGCAATGGAGTTTTTTTTTAATGATCAAACTGGACTTACCAGCCTTCTTTAACACACCATACCTGAAACTTAGCTCAATAAATCCTAATAGCTGTTGTGGTCATCTCCGCTTTTGAAGGCACATTCTTCGTGGCCTTCTTGTGCTGAGACCCGGCCTTGTTATTTCCTTGGCAATGACAACATCATGTGAGCCTTTGAGTCCATTTATCCCCTTTCAAGAATGTTACCTGAGAGCTGAATCAGATGCAGCAAAACCTAAAAAACATCCTGCTGCCAGAGGATACTGCCACGATCTATAATCTCACTTACGCTGTGGAGACAATTTCACCTTGTAATTCTGAAGGTGCCCACAAACCCTGCATGACAGATTAGAACAAAGAACAAACTGTTGTCAATACTGGGAAACTGTAATATAAACAGAAAATGTTGAGAATACCCAACAAATATGGCAGCGTTTGGAAGTGGGTGGTGGAAATTGGAAACAGAATTACTGTTTCGGGTATGCACATCTTCATCTGAACCCAGGATGTCTTAAGCCCAGTTACTCCAGGAGAGTTAGACAGCCATATATCGGCATGAATTTTCTCATCACGTTCATGACCTTGGGATCATGTAGCCTGCATGTATCTAATACTAGGCTGAGGACTGAGAGCTCAGCAACAGTACTATCCAGTTTAAGATGATTTACATTGCAGGTGAGACCCAGGTTAACAGCGACACGGAAGGTAAGATTACTCCACTTTTGTACTAATTGTGGTCAATTACTTGGGTCTACCTTTTTGTCCTGACCAACACATGAAGGAAAAGGTTCTCTTCATATTTTATTTAAGTTTATTTCTGTTGAATAATTTATGCATTTGTAAAATTCCAGATAGAATAATAAACTAATTAATAATGAATTAGTGTTAATGTCATGGTATTGTGAGGATCTGCAATATTAACTTGTATGTAGTAAATATTTTATGAGAAAGAACTCAACCACTTTCTTTTAACAAAATGGCCCAAACTGCGTAACATGGAAATATAATTATAATAACGTGGAAGTGTTAATAAATAGCTAAATTGGATCAGTCAGCACGTTATTCACAGAATCATGAGCATCGGGATCTATCCTGTCATTTCTCCTCACGTTCATTGCTATATATTTAAATATATTATTCCTTGTGACTTATTCTTCAACTAACAGTTTTTCTCAGTTGACCTCATTGAAATCCTTCATAATTTAAGTATTCCTATTGCCTTCTTTGCTTGTGCAGAAATGTTTCCAGTATATCAAGTTTTGTCTTATAACTATAGCTTCTCCCCATTATTCAGTGGGTGAACCTACACTGCAGATACACTGTGACTTTAATGTCCTTTCCACTGTTGAGCCCAAAGTGCATACAATATTTGAACTGTAGAAGAACCAAAATTTACATTATAAATGTTAATTTCCTACTAGTTAAGCAAGTGGGTGTCACAAAGAATGGGCAGAGACAAGAAGGGGTTGGATCCTTGGTCCACTCCAGCTGGGGAATGAAAGTCTTTTTGCAAATAATACCCTTTGTCGTTTAGTCCCGAGATGCAACCAGATAAGATTAGATGCAAATTACTGCAGATGCTGGAATCTTTACTGAAAATAACAAATGGTCAGGCAGCATCCATGGCGAGAGAGCAAGCTAACATTTTGAGTCTAGATGAGTCTTCATCAGAGCTGATGTGAAATGTGGAGGGGACAGCATTTATGCTAGAGTTCGGGCCCGACGGTGTGCTGGAGTGTGGAGTGCTGGGGGAGAAAGGATATTGATAGCGCAGATTAAGTGATCAGAATATGAGAATGGCTGAATAATAGTGTGTCTTACTGCCAGACTGGAAAGAACAGATAGTCCCACTGGGGCAGGGGGATGGGAGAGAGGACATGGTGACAGAAAGTGTAACAAGTAAAGCTAAAAGAAAGGGAATGATGTGAAGGATGGAAAACTTAGGTTATGGGAAATGAATAGAGATACTTGGTTAGTATCTAATGGAAAGGAAAGGATGAGAATATTTGGTAAAATATGTAAAATTATGACAGTATTTAATAACATGAAGTAGTAAAGAATGGATGGGGAGTCTTGTTACTGAGTCATTAACAAGTAGTGATATATATTAAATCGTTAATAAGAAAGTGCAGAGATAAGTTAGGAGTAAGCATACTTACACAGAGGGCTGTTAGCTCATGGAAGGCTTTACCACGGGAAATTAGGAAAGTAGAGCTTGATTGAAGGAATGAGTCAGCAGGTATGTGAAGTAGAGTGATTGAGAGCAAACAGAACAGGTTATGGATTACTCTTGCAATAAATCAGAACAAACGTGATAGTCTAGCAGGTTTAATTCTATGTTATTGCCGTCCATGATTCTATTGTCTGATTTTATCTTCCTATAATTTAACTAAAAGATTCAGTTGGGGCTCAAATTGACAGGGTGTGATCAGTGGTGTCCCACAAGAATCTGTATTAGGACCTCAATTATTGAAATGATCTATCGTGACTTGGATAATGGTACAGAAAGTAATTTATCAAAGTTTGCTGATGACACAAAGTTAGGCAGCATTGTAGACAATGGATGATAGTATTAAATTACAAAGGGATATTGATGGACTAAGCGAATGGACAAAACTGTGGCAGATGGAGCTCAATGTAAGAAAGTGTGTGGTTATCCATTTTGGACCGAGATAGGTTTGATCAGGGTACTTTCCAGATGGAATGAATTTAAGTATAGTGGCTGTCCAAAGAAACTTCAGGATTTAGATGCATAGATCTGTAAAATGTCACAAACATGTACAGAAAATAATCAAGAAAACTAATGCAATGCTGGTCTTCATATCTGGATGACCGGAATGCAAGTATACAGATATTATGCTGCAGTTATACAAATCACTGGTTAGACCCCACTTGGAATGCTATGAGAAGATCTGTGCACCGCACTTGAAGAATGATATATTGGTCATAGAGGGAATACAACGTAAGTTTACAAGAATGATATCTAGACTTCAGGGGTTGAGTTATGACGAGTGACTGTATAAATTAGGCATGTTTTTTCTAGAATTTAGAAGACGGTTAACAGGAAGATATTAGTAGCCACAGTCTGAGTAGATAAACTATTTCCGCTGGTTAGGGATTCCAGAACTAGGGGGCATACTCTGACAGTTAGGGCCAGGCTGTTCAGGAGAGATGTTAGGAAGCACTTCTACACACAAAGGGTGGTCCATGTTTGGAACTCTCTTCCACAAATGGCAGCGGATGTTGGATTAGTTGTTAATTTTAAATCTAAAATAGATAACCTTTTGTTAAGCAAAGGTATTAAGGGATATGGGCCAAAGACAGGTATATGGAGTGAGGTCACAGATCAGCCATGATCCAGTTGAACGGTCAGATTGGTTTGAGGGGGTAAGTGGCCAACTCCCATTCCTACAACATTTTGAATTTGGAACAACATGATATCATTTTTATGTTCTTCAAGGTAAATATGGTGTCATCTCTGACTCAGTGGATAGCAATCTTGTCTCTGTGTCGGAAAGTCTTAGATTGAAGGTGAGCACCTAATCTAGGCTGATGGCCACCTTGCAAACTGATGGTCTGCTGTGCTACTGAATATAGCTGTCTATTGGAATAAATATTAGACTGACATTCATTCCCCTCTGCTGAAAGCAAAAGATTCTGTCGTGCTATTTGAAATAGCAGGGAAGTTCTCCAAAACTCCTTGGTCAATAATAATCCTTTAACAAATGTCAATCCAAACAGATTATCTATTTATAATTAGGTTGTTGTTTGTGAGAGCTTGCTGCATGCTAATCGATTGTCACAATGTCTACACAACATAAATGACTACATTTCAAAAGCATTTCATTGGTTGAAAAGTGCTTTATGATATCTTAATGTTGGAACAGGTTATATATAAATAGAAGTCCCTCATGTTTTTTAGGTATGAAACTCCAAAGATCTTGATGCAACACGCTTACACCAATATTTATAAATTTCATCTGGTAAAAATACGGTCTTTATAAGACAGTCATGTTTTAAACCCATCTCTTCTAAGTTAAAGAAGGGGACAAAGTATTCCAGAAGCACCCAGTGTAGTGATAGCCCTATGTGATCTGGTTGCCATGGGGGAGAAATTTCAATAGAAATGTACTGGAATATCAAGACAGCTTGTAGACTGAGGACAGCTGCTTCTCAAAGCAAAGATGGAAAGTGAGGGAGAAAGCAAAGATACTGCTGTGAAGCAAAGGGGGAAGCTGGAAATAGCAGGGTAAGACTGTCAACAAACAAGTAGAGATAACAAGGTGTAGAGCTGGATGAACACAGCAGGCCAAGCAGCATCAGAGGAGCAGGAAAGCTGACATTTCAGGTCGAGACCAATTTCTGAAGAAGAGTCTACAGCCAAAACATCAGCTTCCCTGCTCCTCTGATGTTGCTTGGCCTGCTGTGTTCATCCAGCTCTAC
>JAHRHZ010000100.1:1962296-2012493 GCA_024137785.1 Ginglymostoma cirratum
TCCTCACATACCACCCCACCAACCTCCGGATCCAACGCATCATCCTCCGACACTTCCGCCATCTACAGTCAGACCCCACCACCAAAGACATCTTTCCCTCCCCACCCTTATCTGCCTTCCGGAGGGACCACTCCCTCCGCGACTCCCTTGTCCGCTCCACACTCCCCTCCAGCCCCACCACACCCGGCACTTTTCCTTGTAACCGCAGGAAGTGCTACACCTGCCCCCACACCTCCTCCCTCACCCCAATCCCAGGCCCCAAGAAGACATTCCACATCAGGCAGAGGTTCACCTGCACATCTGCCAATGTGGTATACTGCATCCGCTGTACCCGTTGTGGCTTCCTCTACATCGGGGAAACCAAGCGGAGGCTTGGGGACCGCTTTGCAGAACACCTGCGCTCAGTTCGCAACAAACAACTGCACCTCCCAGTCGCGAACCATTTCAACTCCCCCTCCCATTCCTCAGATGACATGTCCATCCTTGGCCTCCTACAATGCCACAGTGATGCCACCCGAAGGCTGCAGGAACAGCAAATCATATTCAGCCTGGGAACCCTGCAGCCCAATGGCATCAATGTGGATTTCACAAGCTTCAAAATCTCCCCTCCCCCAACCGCATCCCAAAACCAGCCCAGCTCATCTCCACCTCCCTAACCTGTTTTTCCTCTCACCTCAAGCCACACCCCCATCTCCTATCTACTAACATCATCCCGCCCCCTTGACCTGTCCGTCCTCCCTGGACTGACCTATCTCCTCCCTACCCCCCTACCTACACTCACCTTTACTGGCTCCATCCCCGCCTCTTCGACTTGTCTGCCTCCTCTCCACCTATCCTCTCCTCTATCCATCCTCTATCCGCCTCCCCCTCTCTCCCTATTTATTTCAGAACCCTCTTCCCCTCCCCCATTTCTGATGAAGGGTTTAGGCCCGAAACGTCAAGTTTTCCTGCTCCTATGATGCTGCTTGACCTGCTGTGTTCATCCAGCCCCATGCTTGTTATCATGGTTGCAACTGTTTTGTTTCTTCACTCATGGGATGTGGGCCTGAGTGACTGGGCTAGCATTTACAGCCCATCCCTTGAGAAAGTGCTGGGGAGCTACCATCTTGACCTGCTCCAGTCTGTGGAGATTAAGAAAATTGGGAATGTGCACGAGGTCAGAATTGGAAAGAGCAAAGTTCTGAGAGGATTACAAGGTTGGAGAAAATTACAGAAATATGGGGAAGCAGGCCATGGAAGGATTTAAATGCAAGAGTGACATTTTCTTTAAATTAAGGCATTGACCAAAGAGGACATCTTTTCAGCTTTGGCAGTGTTCTCTAATGTTCAGGGTTGGCCCACCATCTAAGACTCTCATGGATATGTAAAACATCACTCAGAAAATGATCTGGTACAACAACCTTGAGCAATATTAGAATTTTCTTGATACAACATAATGCAGCAGCAAGGTCTGTGATGACCTAGGCTATAAACACAACACCAAATGTGAGACTGGGTGACAAAATTTCCTAATTTAACCTGACTTTAGGTTGAACTAACAGATAACAACCAAGGTGATAATACGGGCTTCTACACTTGGCTTCAGTATCTCTGTGTTGGAGATGGACAAAGCACTGGGTGCAGTTCCTGTATTTAAAGAGTGACAATCTGTATATGCATCTGCCTGCCGTGCATTTTGTCTGCCTGGAGTCCACACATAGGAATCTAGGAACTGGAAAAAACCTCGAATCTGCTCTGCTATTTAGTTAGATCATCATTAGAGTGTATCTCAATTCAATATACACACATTGGCTCCATGTCACGGCCTTTGTATCCCTTACCAGAGCATCAATCTGTCACATCAGAATGGGAGGAGACAGAGTTTTGAGATGCAGAAGCCGAGAGAGAAAAAAAATTAGTGGAGTAACTTTTCCACAAGTGACCCCCTCTGCCTTCAGCTCAGGAAAGCTGACCTATGGATTTGGCATCTAATTAAAGGAAAGTAATCTGTTTACATGATCTACAGGCCACTGATCCCTTTACACGAATGTGTAAGCTATTCAATAAGATCGTGACCTTACATGGATTTTAACAGCCCAGTTGCAATTACAACAGTCCACTTAAATACAGATAGGAGCAGTGATTTATTTCAATGGGAAAGGTTCGCAATATTTATATGGAGCCATGAGATTGATTGATAGTTAAGGGGAACACACTAACTTACTTGAATCTGCACTGCAAGGGAGCTGACCCAATTCAAAACCTTTCAGGGGAGATCTATTTATGTACAGCTGTGGGCCAGTGATCTATATAAATACAATTAAATGGTGGTGATTTATTTAAAAGGGAATCTGGAGGCACAGTAGAGGAGGCAAATAGTTCCGTTGATATCAGGCGTGGAATTAGGACTTCAGCTCAAACTGACGCAGTCAATGTTTTCTTTATTCATTCAGAGCATGTGGGTCTGGCTGACTGGGCCAACATTTATTACCCATCCCTAGTTGTGCTTAAGAACTTGGCGGTGAGCTGCTAGTTTTAACCACTGCAGTCTATTTGCTGCAGGTACATCCATTACGCCATTCGGGTGAGAGGTCCAGGATCTTGATCTAGCAGATAGTGGTGGTGTTCCCGTATGTCTGCTGCTCTCACCTTTCCAGATGGCAGTGGTCGTGGGTTGAAAAGGTGCTGTCTAAGGGTCCTTGGGGAATTTCCACAGAACATCTTGCAGATGGTGCATGTTGCTTCCAGTGCATATTAGTGGTGGAGAGAGTGAAAGTTTATAGATGTGTTGCCAATCAAGCAGGCTGCTTTGTCTTTGATGATGTCAAGCTTCTTGAGTGTCACCGGAGCTGCACTTATCTAGCTAAATAGGAATATTGTGTCACCCCCGACATGTGCCTTGTTGAAGTTGGACAGTCTTAGGGAAGTCAGGAGGTGAGCTAGTCGCTGCAGGATTCCTAACCTCTGAGCTGCCTTGGGGCCACATTATTTTTATGGTTAGTCCAGTTCAGTTTATGTTCAATGATAAACCCTACAATATTGGGGTATTCAGTGATGGTAGGTTATTGAATGTCAAGAAGTAATGGGTATTTTCTCTTTAGTTAAAAATGGTCATTGCCTGGCAATTGTGTGGCATGAATGTTAATTGCACTTCTCAGCCCAGGACTAGATCTCAACCTCATCTTGTTCCATTTGGACATGGACTTCTTCAGTATCTGAGGAATCACAAATGGGGCTGAACATTCTGCTTTCATCAGCAAACACCTCCCGCTTCTAATCTTATGATGGAGGGCTAGGACATCATTGGGTCTAGTACACTAGCCTGAGGAACTTTATCAGAGATGTCCAGGAGATGGATATACATAGATATATGTATATAGATGACTGACCAACAACCCACAATCATCTTCCTATGTGCAAGTATGACATTAACAAGTGAAGAGTTTTCCCTGATTCTTATTGGCTCCAGTTTTCCTAGGGTTCTTTGATACCACATTTGGTCAAATGTTGTTTTAATGTCAATTCTCGTGACTCACTTCTGGAATTCAGATTCTTTGTCCACATTTGAACCCAATTGGTAATGTGTTCAGGAGCTGAATGACTCTGCTTGAACCCAAATTGAGCTTCAGTGGGGAGGTTATAGTTAAGGAGATAATGCCTCACTCTACTGACTATGACCTTTTCCATCAGTTTACTGATAACTGAATATGAATGATGGGGAGATAATTGGTTAGGTGGGATTTATTCTACTTTGTGAATTGGACATTGGTAGAAAATTTTCCATACTGTGAGGTAGATGCCAGCGGGTTTTTTTTTGTGACAGAGGGATTCAATTTCCGGCTCTGTGAAGTCCAGTCCTATTAAGGGTTCCATACCTCTCATGGGGTGTCTGATCATTAGAATGGGGGGGATGAATCCAGTTGAACTGGAGAGTGAATTCTTTATGTGCGTTAGGTAAAAGGGTAAGACTATGTTCAAGGATGAGTTGTTTTGCTGGATGACCTTTTGCAACATCCCTTTGAGGGTTCCTTGGGGATATTAGTTGTTATGACTTGACCCTGATGGGTTCTCTTCCATAGCTCAACTTGCCAGCTAGGAAGGTGGTCAAGTTCGGTACATGTGATCATGATATTGTGACCCTGTAACATTAGGGTCTAGCGCGTACTTCTTTATTCTTTATTCATTCATGGGAAGAAGACGTCGATGTCTGGACAGCATTTATTGCCCATCCCTAATTGCTCAGAGTGCGGTAAAGAGTCAACCATATTGCTGTGGTTTAGAGTCACATGTCGGCCAGACCAGGTAAGGATGGCAGTTTCCTTCCCTAAAGGACGTTAGTGAACCAGATGGGTTTTTCCTGACAATCGACAATGGATTCATGGTCATCATGAGACTCTTAATTCTAGATATTTATTGAATTCAAATTCCACCATCTGCTATGGGAACCCAGGTCCCGAGGACATTATCTGGGTCTCTAGATTAACAATTCAGTGATAATACCACCAGGCCATTGCCTCCCCTCTGTCTTTAATCCTGCCATGCAGCAAAAGTTGAAGAGGCTCTGTCAGAATGGCTCAGGGGTTTAGGCCGATACTGTAGGCAAAATGTTGCACTGCTCAAAACACAGTTAACAAGTGCTACTCACATATAGAGAGAATCCCTGTTCTCCCAGTGAAAGAGTCTGGGACATTTGGGCTACCGCTCGAAGTTCATTGTGTTGGTTTTGGAGAATTTGCCTGTGTGGCATCATGGCTGCAACTACCAAGGTGGAGGGAAGTTCTGGGTTGGGTACCTGCAGGGAAGGGGCCTTTGCTTGGGCCTGATTTAATTCAGCAAAAGCATCTGTGTGTTGTTCAGTCCATTCCTGATAGTATCCTAGTGAGCCTAGGGAGGAACAAATGAGCTAACATCCCTGGGGAGGGGAGTACCGGTTATGTCCTCTGTGCTTCTCTTTGATTTTGTGTTTCCCGTGATCTATCACAGTTCCCAAATATGAGACCTGGCACCTGTGTCTTCTTGAGATTAACGTTCAGTCCTAGGCTGGTGAAGAGGGTTAACATTTCCTTCTGCAGTGCCAAACTGTGTCTACAGGGACCTGGCAAATGGAGTTAGGTGCTCTGTCTTTTGCTGCCTACTCTTGTTTGCTGCCCTATTGTATCCTACAGCAGTTAGGATTGCTTTTTGCATGGCCTGCAGCTCCTCTTCTTCTGTGGATTGGGTAGGCCAAACGAATCGTGGGCACTTTAACATTAATTTTACTGGATTATTTTCTGGCCATCCTGACAAGTTGTGGTCATTTTCACTTCCCATGCTTACATTGATGCACAGTGGTCTGCCTGCTTTCATCGCTTTTAGCAGTCTGGTACAACTGAGTAACTTGCTAGGCTGTTTCAAAGGAGAGTTAAGGGTCATACGCATTCCTGTGGATCTAGAGTAACAATCTCACTGCTTTTACCTCTGCAATCTCATGAATAATTTTAACTGGAGCCCACATTGAACGTGTTCTGCTCTACTGCCTGAAAGGATTTCCATCCGAACCTTTCTTCTCGTTTGCCTTCATTGCTTTCATTGTCACTCCTAGCGTTTGACAGGGTTTTTGCCTAAACCCACTTCCACAGCCACATCTCATCCCCCAACAAGTGCCTCTGGCTCAGATTCACCCCATGTGGATTCTGATAGAAGTTTCATCCTTTGGGTTTTGCATCTACCTAGGATCGCAAGTATCTCTTGAGATCCACACTCAGTGCCATATGTCTTGATCTCTCTCTACATCAGTACTTCCCCATCCTGGCTCAGGGCTGCACTGCTCCCGAGTTCCATTTCATCCTCTAGCTCATTCGACATTCTAACAAGAAACTTTTCTTTTTCCTTTCGGGTATTAAGGAATGCAAGTCGCAATAACTCCAAGATACCCACAATCCTCTGGATCCTCCATCCCCTCGGACTCCATTCTTTCTTCTAACCCCATCTCCTGTCAAGTATTTACTATCCCCGCTGATCTCTGAAGTTGAACATTCTGTACACGGCACAAGTCTTAGTTTTGATCTGTCTGCACCCCCACCTCAATGAGTTTCACGCATGACATGACATTAAACTTTTTCTTTTGTCAGCTTCGCCTCTGTGCCCATTTCTTCATACAGGGGTCTTCTTCCTGTCCCACAGACCCATTCACCCACCTCCAACATTCTCCCTCAAAGTGGAGTCCACCTTCTGGCCTTTCATCTGCACTCAAACTATTCATTGAGAACTGCCCACTGCTTGCTGATAAGGGTGGCACTGTTGTTGTCTAGCATACTGTCCTCTGCATTGTGGAGGCTGAGTGCCAGCTCTTGGACACCTCCTCTTATCGTCCCCTCCCCGCTGTACTGTAACCCCACCATCGAGCATGACAACTGTCACCAACCTCATCTCATCTGGGAATCTCCTCCCCAACAACATTCTAGCTCATCGTGACTCCCCTCCCCAACCCCAGCCCTGTACTGCCTGCTTTGACCTTCTCCCTGAAATCCATAAAAGGAACTGCACGGGCAGACCCACTGTTTCTCCCTGTTCCGGCCCCACAGAACATGTTTCTTCCTGCTTGCCTTGAATTTTTCTCCCTTATGTTCGCCGTGTTGATTGATTGATAAAAATTGATGAGGGCAATCTCTCCTGCTCATCTTTGAACTAGTGCATTCAGATTTCCACATATTCAGACAAACAGAATGATAGGCCTTTCGTTTTACAGCCCATCGAAAAGACATTACCCCAGATTGTGTAGCACCCTCTAGTGTTACCATTATCTCAGCGTTGTGTGGAGAAGTGGTGACCCTCCAGCTAACCTCATCACCAGTCATCCCTCTGTCATGAGAGAGCAGCCTATGATTCTCTGGAACAATGGCAGCACTTCTGTGTTCAAACCCAGGGGCAGGACTTGAACCCAAAATTTTATGACTCATCGCAAGAGCATTGTTAATCATTTATTCATGAAGCCTACGGCAATTAGTGGTGATTTTGTTACTTCGTCTCGGCAGACAATTAGGCAAACTGCTGCAAGAAATAAATATAGTCCTCCGCTTTACTGCATTGGAAGAACTCTTGCCAACTTACTGTTAAAGATGATCACTGAGATAGCTTGTAGGTGGGGTCACGGGAAGCACCTACAAATACCAACGTGGCATTGAGACCAACTTGACAGAGTTTCCAATGTTTAGCTCTCTGGGTCAAGCTCCCTTTCTAACAGCTGTATGGGTAGATTTTTAACTGATGCACTGCAGCAGTTCCAGAAGGTGGTTTTCAATTAGAGGTGATTGACAAATGTCTTTCTTTTCCATGGGACTTGGTCATCGCTGTATCATGCCAGCATCTATTGCCCTATCCTTGATTGCTCTCGAAGACAGCAATTGCTTATCAGGCCATTCCAGACACATTAAGAGTCAGACACATTGCTATCTGTTTGGAGTTACGCGTGGGCCAGACCATCTAACATTGACAGATTTCCCTCACTAAACACAATTAGTGAATCAGATGGCCTTTTGCAAAGATTGATGATTGTAACGGGGGCAATGAAACTGAGACCGATTTGATTTTCCAAAGTTATTCATAGAATTTTAATTCGATCAGCTGCCCTGTCAGGGTTTGAACACATGTCCTTTTGGCATTAATCTGTGATTCTGGATTACTACCTGACATCGAATGAAAGAATAAAAAAAAAATCCCACATCTGATTCATCTTGAGCTATGAGAGACTAAGGCAGAGGACAGGACCAAAAAAATGTATGGGCCTTAAGCTCAGTGGGATGGATTAGAATGAATGGACTATTCAATTGTTCAATTTGATTCATTCTCTGATTAACACAGCAGGCTGCAAATCAACTAAATGTGCATTCTTTTTGTCTCTATGTGAGAGAAGCAATGTTGAAAGCGCACGAAAGATTAACAAGACCAAAATGAAAACTAAGTTGTCATCGGGAAAGACCGAATGGGCTAGGACACTTTCTCTGACGCAGAGAATTCAGTGATGCAGCCGAACAGAATTCAGCTGATTAGACAAAAACAATAAGGTTTCCATTTTTAAGAAGTCCAAAACTAGAAGTCGTAATTATAAGACAGCCTTTACTCTGAGAATGGTGAGAATGTAGAATATGGGCATTTGTGGTAAAGCGCACATCCCAGGAAAGAATAAAAATAAATTCACTGAAGTTTGGAAGAATATGGGTAGATCTCCTAGAAACCTATGAAGTTCGAACAGGACAAGACAGGTTGGATGCAAGACGGATGCCTTGCTGGTGGGGGAGTCCAGAAACAGTTTATGGTCTTTATGGATAATAGGTAACCATTTAGGATTGAGATGAGAAGAAATTTCTTCAACCAGAGAGTGGCGAGCCAATGGAATGCCTCCTATCTCCTTTTCATATCCTGGTAATGAAATAGTGGAGAAGTAAATAAGGGAAAAAGGAATGGAAGCATATGCTGATAGGGGGTTAGAAGATAAGGAGTGGGCTTGAATGAAGCATAAACGCAAGTATAAATCGGACATATTAAATGGCTGTCCTTGTGCACTTCTGTTCAGTAATGTGCAATGCTAATTTGTCTTTATGTTAATAGTAGGTGTACTATGGTGTAGTGTGAGTGGCTGATTTTTCCTATGGCTATTGGGTTATGTATAGCTAGAGTCTGAGTTTAGTAAAGCGAGTATTCTCACATTGCAAAAGTCTACTGAAGTGCAAACAGGAGGTCGAATGTGGAGTTATTTTCAGTGGGAGTTACAGTTGCCTAAACAGCTCGGCGGATGGTTAGGGAGGAAGAGAAGTAGGTACCTTAAAATAACTGCACAGAGACAGGTATTCTGTCACCAAGTCACCCTGTATTTACATGTGCAGAGTGCATGGGCTCTGACCAGCCAGATCAAAGCCTGTCCCTAGACTGAGGAGACCTTCTGACACTCTGGTCAGCCAGGGCTCCCTGATTGGCCCAGGTTAACAGCCCCAATCAAGGAACTCACTGTCAATGAGATGCACCTGCCCCTCATTTGAATCACTACAGTACCCATTCATCAGGATATTAAAAGAGGGTAGGAGGAATTCCGTAGGCTCACCACTCTCTAAAGAAATTCCTATTCATCTCAATCCTAAAATGTATACCTCTTATTCCCAAAATTTAGACCATTAGCTGGTTCTGGACTCCCCCGCCATCAGGAACATCCAGTTTGCAACTAACCTGTCTCATTCTGTTAGAATTTTACAGGTTTCTATGAGATCTCCCTTGTTCTTTTAAACTTCAATAAATTTATTTTTATTCATTTGTGGCACGTGGGCATTGCCAGCTGGCCAGCATTTATTGCCTGCCCCTAGTTGCCCTTGAGAAGGTGCTGGTGAGCTGTCTGCTTGAATTACAGTCGTCCAATATAACTTTAACTGACTCTATCTCTCCTCATGTATCAGCCCTGCCATCCCAGGAATTAATTTTTGTAAATCTTGGCTGCACTCCCTCTATAGCAAGAACATCCTTGCTCAGATGAGCTGCACACAATATTCCAGATGTCGTGTTACTAATTCCCTGTATAATTGCAGAATACATCATTGGTCCTGTCCACTTTTATTCTACTCTTTGCTTCCTGCCTGCTTACTAATTTTCTGTTCATCTCAATACATTACCCCCAAAACCCTTGCGCTTTAATTTTACGTGTTAATCTCTTGCATGGGACTTTGCAAAAGCCTTCTGAAAGTCCAAATAGATCATATCGACTGGCTCTCCCTGACTAACTCTACCAATTACATCCTCGAAGAATTCCAGTAGGTTTGTCAAGTATGATTTCCATTTTGCGATCCCATGTTGTGTGGGATTTGACCACTGTTTTCCAAGTGCTGTACTTTAAAACCCTTGATAACGGGCTCCTGTATCTTCCTCACTAATCACATCTGCCTGACTGGCCCATAATTCTCTGTTTACTCTTGACCTACCTTTTTACATTGTGGGTTACATCAGCTACTCTCCAATCTGTAGGAACGGTTTCAGAGTCTAAAGAATCTTGAAATATGACCATCAATAGATCCTCTATTTCTAGGGCCATTTCCTTAAGTATTCTGGGATGTAGATTACCAGGCCCTCAGGATATATCAGCTTTCAGTCCCATCAATTTCTCCAATACTATTTCTTGACAAAAACAGATTTGATTCAGCTCCTCCCTCTCACTAAACTCTGTGTTCTCCATCATTTCTGGTACATCATTCACATCCACCTTTGAAAAGACAGAAGTGAATTATGAATTTGTTAGCCAGTCCTTTGTTATCCATTATAAATTACCCTGTTTCTGACTGTAAGGGACCTACATTAACTTTAATGAACCTTTTTCACTTTACATACCTATAGAATCTTTTATAGTTAGTCCTTGTGTTCCTCATAAGCTTACTCTTGTGCTTTATTTTCCCTTCTTAATCAATCCCTTAAACCTCATTTGCTGACTTCTAAGTTATTCCGAATCCTCAGGAATATTGCGTTTTTTTCTTGCCAAGAAGCCAGAAGCAAGTGGTAAGGATGACACACAAGGAAACATCTGCAGAAAGGCAGGTTAGGCGAGTGGGTGGAAACTTGGCAGATGGAATATAATGTGGGAAAATATGATGTTATGCACTTTGGCAGGAAGAATACAGAACGTGAATCCGAATTAACTGGCAAAAGTTACAGAGAACAGGAATTTGGGGGGCATCATCTATGAAATGGCACAGTGGTTAGCATTTCTGTCTCACAGTGCCAGGAACCTTGGTTTGATTCCAGCCTTTGGCGACTGTGTGGAGTTAGCACATGCTCCCCGTGTCTGTGCGGGTTTCGTCCGGGTGCTCCCACAGTCCAAAGATGTGCAGTTTAGGTGGATTAACAATACAAAAATATCCTGCAGTATCAAGGTTATACAGGCTAGGTGAGTTAGTCATGATACATGATGGTGGGGAGGCATAGATCTGGGTGGGAGGGTCAGTACAGACCTAATGCACCAAAAGGCTTCTATCTGCACTACAGGGATTCTATGAATCACAAAAACATAGCTTTCATGTTGAGATAACAAGGTGCAGAGGTGGGAACCCTGCAGCCCAATGGTATCAATGTGGACTTCACAAGCTTCAAAATCTCCCCTCCCCCTACCGCATCCCAAAACCAGCCCAGCTCGTCCCCGTCTCCCAAACCTGTCCTTCCTCCCACCTATCCCCTCCTCCCACCTGAAGCCCCACCCCCATCTCCTACCTGCTAACCTCATCCCACCTCCTTGACCTGTCCGTCCTCCCTGGACTGATCTATCGCCTCCTTACCTCCCCACCTACACTCACCTTTACTTTACCTTCACCTTGCCTCTTTGACCTGTCTGTCTCCTCTCCACCTATCTTCTCCTCTATCCATCTTCTATCCGCCTCCCCCTCCCTCCCTATTTATTTCAGAACCCCCTTCGGGTAGTATCGTTGTGGCACTGCAGGAGGCCCAGGATGGACATGTCATCTGCAGAATGGGAGGGGGAGTTGAAACGGTTCGCAACTGGGAGGTGCAGTTGTTTAGTGCGAACCGAGCGTAGGTGTTCTGCAAAGCGGTCCCCAAGCCTCTGCTTGGTTTCCCCGATGTAGAGGAGGCCACAACGGGAACAGCAAATGCAGTATACCACATTGGCAGATGTGCAGGTGAACATCTGCTTGATGTGGAAAGTCTTCTTGGGGCCTGGGTTGGGGGTGAGGGGGGAGGTGTAGGGGCAGGTGTAGCACTTCCAACGGTTACACGGAAAGGTGCTGGGTGAGGTGGGGCTGGAGGGGAGTGTGGAGCGGACAAGAGAGTCACGGAGAGAGTGGTCCCTCCAGAAAGCAGATAAGGGTGGGGAGGGAAAAATGTCTTTGGTGGTGGGGTCGGATTGCAGATGGTGGAAGTGTCGGATGATGATGCATTGGATCCGGAGGTTGGTGGAGTGGTACGTGAGGACGAGGGGGATTCTGTTTTGGTTGTTATTGTGGGGAGGGGGTGTGAGGGATTAGTTGCAGGAAATGTGGGAGACACAGTCGAGGGCGTTCTTGACCACTGAGGGGGTGAAGTTGCAGTCCTTGAAAAACGAGGACATCTGAGTTGTTCGGGAGTGGAATGCCTCATCCTGGGAGCAGATGCCGTAGAGGCAAAGGAATTGGGAATAGGGGATGGCATTTTTGCAGGAAGGTGGGTGGGAGGAAGTGTATTCTCGGTAGCTGTGGGAGTTGGTGGGCTTGAAATGGACATCGGTTTCTAGGTGTTTGCCGGAGATTTCTGAAGAAGGGTCTAGGCCCGAAACATCAGCCTTCCTGCTCCTCTGATGCTGCTTGGCCCGCAGTGTTCATCCAGCTTTGCACCTTGTTATCTGAGATTCTCCAGCATCTGCAGTTCCTACTATTTCTGCATTCTTGTTGAGCATGTAATAGGGAAAGCAAATGAAATGCTGGCTTTTATTTCAAAGGGAATGGAGTTTAACATATGGATGACTTACAGTACTTCTGCACTTACTACTTATGGTGTTATATGCCTGAAGAAGTAGTGCAAGATGGAAAGAGTTCATGTACTGGGTCATTGGGTTGACCTTTAACAGAAGAGTTTTAAAGTGGATGGACTTCATTGGAGCTAAGTTCAGACCAATGTCTTCTCTAGAACAAAAATCGGTGTTTTTGTAAAAGGTAATTTAATCAATAACAGGAAGTAGAGGAAAACAAAGCTCAGGAAAAGAAGGAATAGCACAAGAAACACAGAATGTTAAAAAGAATTAAAAGGGCAAACATAAATGTAACTGAAAGAATTAAAAATAAGTGCAGGTACTAAGATGAAATTGAGTAATTTAAGAGGTCTCGAAGCATTGATTGCTAAGAATAGTATTGTATAACATTGTAACAGAGACATAGCAGCTGAACATTTTAGCTCATAAACTTATTGAGGAGGTGAAGATTAGAAATAGTAAGAGGTTATATGAATCAAAATTCAAATGTGGCAGAAGGCTGTCAAGATTATATGTATAATTGTGCAATTCAGAGTCAAGGCGTAAGAGGGAATGGTATAATAGATTGCTGAACATTGCATGGGAAGTCTAAGAAGAGATATGGAGACATATTAGAGATTAAATATGCAGAAATAATAGGGTCATAATAATGCTTGACTGTAATCATCTGATGATAGACTGGAGTTAAAATTATGGAGGTGGTTTAGGGGCATAGAATTTCTACGATGACCCAGACCCGTTTCCTAGATTGAGAGAGGAGGCGTTGCCAGATCGGGTTCTTAGAAAATGAAATGGGTCAAGCAAGTAATTGTAGTGATGAGTCATGTCTAGATTGTAGCAACCATGATATAATTAAGATCAATAGAAATTGATAACAGCAAGAACAAATAAAGGCAAGGGTACTGAAATGAAAAATAGCAAAAGGAATCCGGGTCAGAAAGATATCGACAGCTATGATAGTGCACAAATGACGCAAGTGTGACAATAAAGGTAATAAATGTGGTCAACAAGCAATGTATAAAGCATGAGGAAACGTCTGTAATTAACAACAAGATTACCAGAAAGTGCACAAAATGATGTAAAGAGAAGTGAACATAAGAAAAAAAAATGAAGGAGTACTGGAGATGGATGGATTTCCTGAAATTTTCATTCTTCACTGGGGGAGCGGCGCGGTTGGCATTACTGCTCCACAGCACCAGAGACCCAGGCTCAATTACAGCCTTAGGCAACTGTCTGTGTGGAGTTTGCATGCTATCCCCATGTCTGCATGAGTTTCTTCTGGGTGCTGCAGATGTCCCCCACAGTCCAAAGATGTGCACTTTTAGCTGGATTGGCCATGCTATATTGTCCAAGGATGCATAGGCTAGGGGGATTAGCCATGGAAAGTGCAGGGTTACAGGAGTAGACCTGGTGGGTGCCCTTCAGAGGGTTATTGTGGAGTCAAAGGGCCAAATGGCATGCTGCTTCCGCATTGTAGGGATTCTATGATACAATGCTTTCGACTTTGAAATACCTTTTAGATAAGCTCTTCAAATCTATTCTAAATAAAAATGTAATTGTTATATATAGTTGTGCATATATTTTTATATATTGGGAATTAGGAACTAAAATGTTATGTATAAGTGATTCATAGGGAATATTTCACAGCTGTGCCTGGAAAAACCTGTTGTGTGTATCGGGAGTAAAGTGTACCAGCCTGGTGCAGTCTAAAGCAGGATTTTATTCTGTTAAAGTAGTCTTCAAGATTTTTGCATGACAGTGTTCTCAGTTCATTGGACCTGAAGCGTGATTATTTAAACATCACAGAGCGCATGTCAGTTATGGGGGCAGGAACACAGAGAGACACATAGAGAGAGAGAGAGAGAGAGAGACGGAGGGAGACACAGAGGTAATATTAGCAACGGTGCCTCACAGCACCAGGGATCCAGATTTGACTCCACCCTCAGGAGACTGTATACGTGGAGTTTGCATGTTCTCCCTGTGTCTGTGTGAGTTTCTATGGGCACTCTGGTTTCCTACCACAGCGAGGATTAGCCATGCAAAATTGTCCATAGTGTCCAGGGATGTGCAGATTAGGTGGATTAGCCATGGGAAATGCATGGTTATTGGGAATGTTCTTCAGAGATTTGGTGCAGACTCAATGGACTGAATGGCCTATACCTGCTTTGTTGGAAATCTATGTAACTAGAGTTGTATTCTACCCAGAATGCCATAAGATGAATGAATTGAACAGTCTCATCTCAATATAACTGAAAACTCTTGCTGAATAATACAGCCTGGACCCAATTGATGGGAGACAGAATTGCTTGAATTTACATCATTTAAAACTGAAATTTTGATTTTTCCAGGTTTTTGCTGCTTGATTGTTGTAGGCCAGAGAATGTGACTTTAAGAGAGTTGAAAACCTACTGAATTATATTTCACAACAGGTACCAAAAGCAAAAATGAACTAAAGCTGACTCAGATGTTTTCTGGGACAATGGGGAAGTTACTTTGTGCCTCAGCCACACTATTTGTACACTGGAAATCCTTGATGGAACATTATGTAGGGAATGGTACCCTTTTAATACAATAATTCTTCTTGATACTGGGGCCTGAAAGTGTACATATTTCTATTACCAACATGGACATTCTTCACTTTGCTGAACACAAAAAGCCATGATTGAAATAACTTCACAGATGCTGGTATCCCGTCACCAAATTATCTTTTATTTCCACATGGAGAGTCTTTAACACTGATCCAGCTCCCTCAGAGACAGCTCTCAGAGTGAACAGAACCTCTAACACTCCTGCTAATATCAGTCAGCCTGTGGTATCTCATTGGACCAGATTAACAGCCCCAATCAGGAACTCATATTCTATAAGGTTCGCTTAGCTGACCTCATCACAGTCGCTAAAATGATCAAGTTAACAGTTCAGCTTAGAGATGCAGATTACTGGTCATAACATTCAATATTTTGAATCTAAAAACATTATGGCCCAGTGCAAAATGTTTTGTAGATCCAGTACTCAGTGGAGTTAAGGATGGACTTGACCATGGTGAGCCTGCTTGATTAGTGCCTATGTCCTTAGAGGTTGGTCACAGCTTCATTCAACTACTGTAGAAATGTTAATGAAGCCTCTTAGCAGGCTTTTGGTGTGACTCCAGGTCATTTTGTATTAGCTCCAAGTTTGGAGGTTTGAACTCCACCATGGGAACTAAAGTGGATTCGCACAGGAACGGGGCACAGCAGACAATTTACTGACCCTGACTTACAGATATTAGATGCAGCGTCTTTCATGAGTTAATGATCCGTCCTGTTTGGCTTATTTCTGGACTAAGGTCTGCGAAAGCTGCAGGAACAGCAAATCATATTCAGCCTGGGAACCCTGCAGCCCAATGGTATCAATGTGGATTTCACAAGCTTCAAAATCTCCCCTCCCCCAACCGCATCCCAAAACCAGCACAGCTCGTCCCCGCCTCCCTAACCTGTCCTTCCTCTCATCTGTCCCCTCCTCCCACCTCAAGCCGCACCCCCATCTCCTACCTACTAACATCATCCCGCCCCCTTGACCTGTCCGTCCTCCCTGGACTGACCTATCTCCTCCCTACCCCCCCACCTCCACTCAACTTTACTGGCTCCATCCCCGCCTCTTTGACTTGTCTGCCTCCTCTCCACCTATCCTCTCCTCTATCCAACTTCTATCTGCCTCCCCCTCTCTCCCTATTTATTTCAGAACCCTCTTCCTCTCTCCCTATTTATTTCAGAACCCTCTTCCCCTCCCCCATTTCTGATGAAGGGTCTAGGCTGGAAACGTCAAGCTTTCCTGCTCCTATGATGCTGCTCGGCCTGCTGTGTTCATCCAGCTCCGCACCTTGTTATCTCGGATTGTCCAGCATCTGCAGTACCCTTTATCTCTGATACTACTTTATAAAAATTGGCTGGCACTTTCTGCATTGTTTGTGCTGTCGAATCAAAACAGAGCCACATGAAGATGAAAGAGAGAGATCAAGGGTTTCTAATTGCTTCTCACTTTGGCTGGAGATTGATGTTGGGTGGAGGGGTTGGGGTGGGTTGTAGTAGAGTGTCATGGGTTGGGTGAAGAGGAGTGCCATCATACAACTTGCTGCTTCCCAATTGAAGTTACCATGAGCCTCCCAGGGGAAATGCAAATAATTAGTCTTTGAACCAGTCTCTAGTCTCTAATATGCCTGTATTAGATTACTAATAGAATTGCTGTCATCTCTCAAAGCAATAATGGGCAGAGATTCTGTTACAAATTGAACACTGTATTGCAGTTCATGGCCCTGAATTCAAAGCTATTAAAAGCGACTTCAATCCTGCGAGTGCTGCTGAGGTTTGGAGGGGGAAGGCATCACCGCTTCGGAAAAGTTGGCGTAGTGGCACATTACATGACTGCAATTTTGCCACAGACCATTAGGTACAATGTATCAGCTCAAGTCATCATAAAAATGCTAAAATTGTAAATAAATTATGCTAAACTGCTGTGAAGCGATTGATTCTTAAAGAAGAAATTTAGCTGATTCTAAATAACATCTCACCTCATTTGCTTCACTCTCATTTTCTCTTCTTTCGATGATCATGAAATGGTGAAAGAATTGAATTGCCTCTACTGAAAGACAAAACTCTGCATTCATCTTTATTTGAAGTTGGATTAAACCTTAGCAAGTATAACCACTGCAGTAACTTGTCATTGCCTCTTACTCTGGAATCAAACCTGGGTTCCTGGCACTATGAGGCAGCAGTGCTAACCACTGAGTCACCATGCTACACTCAGACCACATGCTATTTTAAGCTTTCCCCTAATCATTAAAGAAAAGTTGTGCCCGGAAACTTCTGGCAGAAAAACTGATGAACTTTTTTTTATTAAACCTTGCTCAATTGTAAGCTCCTCATGCATAAAAATGCCCATTAATTATGAAAGCTCCTTCTCTCTTGATTCGTCTTATAAGAAATCATCATGGCTACAGAAACACTTGCAAATTAATCACTAAACACCACAGGCACATAGAAAAATCCATGAGCTACTAAATCAAAATTCAATCATTCAAACTCCAGAATAAACAACATTCAAAATATATATATATAAATCACACAGCCCACATCATAAAGGAGAAATGACAGCTGACAATGCTTTTAAAATTTTTCAAGGAGGTGCTAAACAGGATAGATAAAGGTGAAATCAATAAATGTAAGATATTTAGATTTCCAAAAGCATTTGATAAGGCACTGCAACTTAATAAGTAGAGCCCGTTGTGTTATGTTTGTATGTTAGCAAGAATAGAAGATTGACTAACTAATAGAAGACAGAGAGCTGGGGTAAAGGGGGAGTTTTAAGGATGGCAACCTGTCAGTAGGAAAGTGACACAATGATCAGTGCTGGGCCCATCGTTGCTTACGATATATGTAATGACTTGGATGAGGGAAGTGAATGCACCATTGCCAAGTTTGTGGATGGCACAAAAATAGGTGAGAGCCCATAGAAGGAAATAGACAAGTTAATTGACAGATGGAATATGATGTGGGAAAATGTGAGGTTAGTGGGGTTGAGATTATCATATCAGCCACAATCTCATTGAATGACAAAGCAAATTCAATCAGCTGAATGGCCATCCTCTACTCTTACATCTTATAAGAACATTAAAAAAAAACCATGTGTAGGCTATTTGGCCCCTCAACCTGCTTCACCAGTCAATAAAATCATGCCTGATCTGCCCTAAGCCTCAACTTCTCATCTGTACTAGCTCCTCATGGCTCTCCATTCCACAATCTTTCAAAATCTATCCTCCCCTCTTCAAATATTCTCAAATATGTGGCCACCACAACTGTCTGGGACTGAGAATTCCAGACAATTACTACCACCTGGGAGAAGAAATTCCCTCAGACTCAGTTTTAAATCAATGTCATTTTATTCTGTATCAAAGTCACCTTGTTCTAGATTCCATCACAAGTGGAAACACCTTTCCAACATCTAGCCTGACAAGCCCCCTCAGAATGTTGTTTGTTTCAATAAGTTCATCCTCATTCTCCTAAACACTAATGAATAAAGGCCTAAACTGTTTAGCAATTCTTGGTCAATGGAAATATGGACCAGAACAGACCAGACATGGGGTAAATTTCTGAAGAAGGGTCTAGACCCAAAACGTCAGCTTTCCTGCTGCTCTGATGCTGCCTGGCCTGCTGTGTTCCTCCTGCTCCACACCTTGTTATCTCAGACTCCAGCATCAGCTGTTCCTACTATCTCTCATGGGGTAAATAGAGGTGGGTTATAGAAACCTAGTTTTTACAGGGATAATTTGTGTTCGGCAGAATGGAGTTTGTGTTTCAGGTCAAGTGACCCTTCCTCAGATCACTCTGTTAAATCTGATTTCTCTCCACAGATGCTGCCAGACCTGCTGAGCTTTTCCAACAATTTCTGTTTTTGTTGCCAACATATTCCTGGTGTGGGGAAGAGTCATTTGATATTCCCAGGCCCCATCCCGTCTAGTAAAATGTGGCCACATTTGAACTGTGGGTTTGAGGATTCATTTGTCCTTAGTCGAGGAGGCAAATCGAATGCCCAGGCACCACTCAGATATGACAAACAACCACAACAAAGTCATTCAGAATCCAAAGTGATCAAAACCTTCAGTAGAAATGTAGGAACATCTAATAATCATTTGAATCAAGCTGCAGCTCTCAAAGGGCCACAAACTGCTCTTCGCCAGCTGCTGATAATGCCAGCAGCAGCTATAGATCCGAATTTATCAGGTGAGAAACATGACTTTAACTGACTCAGACTTTAATTATGCGCTTTGTTTGGGAGTGCATCACTGAGCTTAATGATGCCGTGGGGCGAATACAAGTACTTCAGGTTCAAATGTAATACTCCACATATAAAACCATCAGGGAATGCAGAGACCTTTTATGAGCAGATCCTAAGGGCAACGTTGCCTTCATACTTCTTGTCAAAAACAAATAACGCAACATCATTTCTATCAGCATATGGTCACTGGAGGGGTGAGCTGTGTCGCGCTTGTTATTGAGTTTCCTGTACAACATAGCAGAACCCTATTCATGTTCAGTCAAGTGCAGCATTTGACATTAGTTGCAACAGGATTAAGCATGATGTACTGCAGGCCTTGGCACTTGCAGTTCCAACAAAACACAATTAGCTGAGCTACCAGATGATCTTCTGGGGCTTCTTCTTATTTCCTGCAAGCTTGAATAATGTGATTTGCTCAGTTTCAGTGCAGAACGCATCAGGATGGATTTACTGCACCCTGATTACTTGGGCATATTGTTTCCTTAAAGTGAGGTGAGATTATGTAGTTTCAATGATGAGAACTGTTAGGAAATGACTCTTCCTTCTCATAGCGGGGAATGTGGTGGTAAAATTCAAGGCAAACTGATCAAAAGCAAATAGTGAATAAAACCTCAGCACAAAGTGACTGCCAAATCCACTTCTTTGAATGGTAAAACTGAATAATTCTTTTGAAAGAGAGATAGTTACATATGGGGACAGTAAAGGCGTCTTTGCCATGACAACTTGTTTTTGTGGCATCTTTCGCCTACAGAATGATCCAAGGCAATTCAGAGAGTGGAAATAACAGAATAGGATCATCAGGCCTTTGGAAACTGTTGAAAGGAGGCTGTTTCAGAAAAGTTTTCGAAGAGAAGAGAGCCTCAGATAATTGGGCCTCAGCAGTTGTAAGCCAATATTGTTGGGAAGAGATAACTGCACAAGGGGGACGAGATTTCAAGTAAGTTTGCAAAAGAATTGTACTGAAACAAAGACATGAGAATATTTGAATAAGGGAACAAGCATTTTCAATTTAACGCATTACAACATAGACTGGATGACATTGATGGGTGAACAGGATTTTGTGCATTTTTCAATATGTTGAAGCTATAAAGGATGGACAAAAAATGGCCAGTGAAGTGAGCCTAGGAATAATCGATTCTGTACAGGAGGAGGGGGCTGGATGCAGAGTAGAAGGGAGCAATATTGTGGGAATGGTAGCTCAGTGGGAGTTTGCGGCACAGTTCATGGCTGAAGATGACATCAAGCTTTCATTCAGCCTGGTTCAACTTGAACAAACAGAAAGCGGGACGGGGTGGTGTCATTGTCAAAGGAATGCAGTTTCTGGTAGCTCCTGAGTGGAATGGTTTCTGCTATTTTGATGCTTAGCTGAAATAAGTTCTGGCAAATCTGTTTGACAGAATGTAATAATCATGGTGAGGCAGTTCAAACAGGAGGCATCTGATCTGCAGATTAAGTCTGATCCTTTTAATTGTTCCAAATGTTGATCTAAATGACACTCTTTAACATCATGAGCAATGTAAATTCTCCTGTTTTTGTGGGCAATGATTGAAGAAGCGAGTCACCCTGGCCACTTTTGAGAGTTTCCACCTGCCTGTGGGTGATGAAGGAATTGTTTGTGGTAAAGGATGATCCCAAAGTCGGACACTTGGGAATCTTTGAAGGTTCAAAGGTGCATGTGCTAGGCTGAGTCAGTTGTTCCAGGCAGGTAGGAGTCGATGGTAGCCTGATGGAATGGGACAATAGAGGCAAGTTTCTGCAGAAGGACAATCTCATCAACTCTTTTAAACATAGTGGAGAGATTAAGGAAGGGAAATCATAGCCATAGATGATTGCAGAAAGAGATAATTATTAAGAAAGAGAACTGATGCTAAATAAATATGCAAAATTGAGGACAAACAGAAAAAAAAAACAATTTTGGACATAGCCTAGCTATTGGATTTTTACGCATTACACCTATACTTGAACCATTACCTGCAGATTAAATGAATTGGCCATGGGAAATGAAGGGTTATAGGGTTGGGAGGGTGGGTCTGTGTGTGATGCTTTTCAGAGGATCAGTATGGACTCAATGGGCCAAATGGTCTGCTTCCTCACTGTAGTCATTCTATAATTCTGTACAATCTCTTAGAAGTGGTGAGCTGAATTCTCCACGTTGGCTTCCTAGAATGACCAATGATGTTAATACATTCTTCTGTTGTTCAATGCCCATTGTCTTCCTCTTTTATTTCCACTACCTTTTCCTTTGTCCAATCTGCTTACCATGTGTATCTTTTCTCACTTTCCTGGGCTCACACTAGAACTCAGGCACCCTTCAGCTGGGACCTATGCAACTGAAGGACAGAAGACAGAGTGTTAATAAAATAAAACAAAACAAGTTCTGGTTTGCTCAAAGAAGTTACTGTTCATTCAGCAAGAAAAGAATTAAGTATTTGATTACCATTCTTGTCTCTAAAGGTATTGCTTCACAAGATTGGAGCTCCAGGTTCAGTTCCATTATAAATCAATAAAGGTTGGCTCTGATTGATCAGACTCCAATGAGCTTTTATTTCTTCACTTTGGTTTTCAAACCATATACATGAGGGTGGAAGTGTGATTCGTGTGCAGTCTTGAGATTCAAATCTTGGGGTAATTCATTAAGCTAGGCTTCGCTGCTGCCAGACGTAAGAATTATTCATATGGCTATCACTCAGATAGATATTCAAATGGAATTTGATGGTGCAGATTATGAATCGGACTAGCAGATATCCTTTATTGTTCGATGCCTCTGTCCTTAGTCTTTGTTAACTACTATATTCATTAACCCAATACTTCTACGGCCTTACCAACATCAGTGACTTCTGGTATATGTTTCTCTCAGACAAGGAGAACAGCTAAGATTCTTACAAATCTTTCATCAAATAAGCTAAGTATTCATGTTATAAATTCATTCTATACCTGCATAATATTAATGCAACATATGCAGCATTAATCCAAACTGGTAAACTTGAAAGAGTTCAGAAAAGATTTACAAGGGCCTTGCCAGTCTTGGAGGGTTTGAGCTTTAGGGAGAGGCTAAATAGGCTGGGGCTATTTTCTCTGGAGTGTTGGAGGCTGAGGGGTGACCTTATAGAAGTGTATAAAATTATAAGGGGCACAGATAAGGCGAGTAATCAAGGTCTTTTGCCCAGGGTAGGGGTGTCCAAAACTTTAAGGTGAGAAAGCAAAGATTTAAAAGGGACCTAAGGGGCAACATTTTCAGTTAGAGGGTGGTGCATGTATGGAATAAACTGTCAGAGGAAGTTGTCATGGCTACTATTACAACATTTAAAAGGTATCTGGATGGGTACACGTATGGGAAGGTTTTGGAGGGATAGAGGCCAAATGCGAGCAAATGCGAGTAGATTAACTTAGGATATCTGGTCAACATGTATGAGTTGGACTGAAGGGAGTCTGTTTCCATGCTGTGCGTTTCTATAACTCTACAACTATAGGCCACATTTCCAGATGGAACTTATTTAGAACAGAAAATAACCCAGTTGATAATGTATGTAAATCTATAGCTACCCTAAAATTATTAATGCTATTAAATTTTATTATATCCATACTCTACTTCCTATTTGATATGGATAATGTCCAGAGGACAAAGATGAGGAGACATTTCTTCACCCAAAGAGTGGTGAGCCTGTGGAATTCATTACCATAGGAAGCAGTTGATGCCTAAACATTGAATGTATTTAAGAGGTGGCTAGATATAGCACTTGGGACAAACGGGATCAAAGGTTATGGGGAGAAAGCAGGATTGGGCTTTTGAGTTGGACGATCAGCCATGATCGTGAAGAATGGCGGAGCAGGCTCGAAGGGCTGAATGGCCTCCTCCTGCTCCTATTGTCTGTGATTCTATGTTTACAATATGGCAATACAAAATTATTCATCAGGCTATAGGGCCATTTGAAATCTATGTTGTTTATCCATCTATTAACTTGTTTTAATTAGAAACAAGGTTGAGAATGATCATGATACAATATTTATAATGACAGACAAGTAGATGTGAATTATTTACGTTGAGTTTTGTTTGCAGAACAAGAGGACCTGAGTATACAATGAACAACCTCACATATGAAATCAGAGATTTGAACAGCTTTTTGCCTCATCAGACTTGTGCCAATGCAGCAGGGACAGTTAGTTAGTTTCGCTGTCAATCAACCCTTTTAGAAATAGCTGGATAAGAACCTGGCTGGAAACGGAATTGAGATCTTTGTGAGTAGCAACAGTTACCAGTGACTGAATGCTCTACAAAACACATTGGTTTCTAAGCAAGCATGACAGTGAATGCAATGTGAACTAAAACCGGTGAGAGCTGAGTACTGTGGAATGTACAGTTGAATGAAGTTTTGGTGCACTGTCTTCATTTTCAAGGAAACATTTTCCTAGTTTACTCTTGCTGAAAATGGCAACTGTGATTGGTGCCTTGTGTGCAAATTATTTCCTGTGGCCTGGGTAGCTAGTTTCTCCAATCATCGTTCACAAGAAAACAGGAGAATTTACATTGCAAATGGTGCTAAACAGTGTCATTTAGATCCAAAGCTGGAACAATTAAAAGGATCAGATATCATTCACAAATCTGATGCCTTCTGTTTGAACTTCTTTGAAATTTGGGTCTCCGCATCCGAGCACAATATCTATTCAGAGTTCTTTTGCCTGTCTTAACAGAGATACTGGCACTTTTTAAAACAAAGAGTTAGCACTTTTGTCAAAATAATAGTGAATCATAGAAATATACAGCACTGGTGGAGGCCATAAAAACTCTTGTGTCTGTGCTGGATCTTAGAAAGAGCTATCCTATTCATCCCTCCCCTCTGCCTCTTCCCCAAAACGCTGAACATTATTTCTCCTTTAACAATATTTAATTTCATTTTGAAAGGCTGTCTTTAAATATAAAGAACTTCTCAGTATATGTGCACAGGTCTTCTGGAAGAAAAATTATCAACACAATTTTGAGGTCCTTGTTGTGCAGAATAGAAATGTGGACTTTGAGAAAAGTGGGCATCCAAAGGTTAGAAACATGTAACATGTGGTTCTGGAGAAGCTTGGAGTGGATTAGCTAGAGACAGAGCACAACAGGAGGAGAAAATATCATGAGTATCTTCAATTTTGGAATCACCATACTCTAAGACCAGAGAACTTCCTGAAGGAGGTGATTGAAGGATGTTCAGGGAGAAAGAGAATGATGACTTTAAACAACTTGAAATTGAAAAAATGAAAGGCTTCTGTCAACAATGAAGAGGAAAGCTAAAGGTTTGGAGAAATGTGCAAAGAGCTTACCCTTCTTTATGTTACCAGCACATTTTTGAAAGTTACCATTGAAACTCCTTGCAAAACTATTGGACAATGCCGACTGGATCATTTTGAGATTTCACACATATTATTACATGTGAGTCCCCAGTATTAATTCTTGCATCACAATTGGGATATGTCTAACAATGTTGGAATTTTTTTGCCCTAGCTGGGTGAGCTACAAAGCTCTGGATATTCTGAATTTCAACACAATTCCTCAATGATCTTATATTCACTAAATATTCGAAATGACATCTCTCCCTGATTTTCTTGGCTGGCATTAAACATGTAAAATCTCATTTTGAACAGTGGCATTTCCAAGGTTCACACAATTTCCAGTCTTTGATTTGTCTTGGGAATATTGACTTTCTAAGTTCCGGAACCCCCATTCACAAATCCTGCCAACTGGGGTGAATGATCGTCTCCTTCCCAACATGGTTGAACTTTGAGAAAGTTGTAAAGACCGAGCCTTTTCATTTTTGTGTGTCTTTGTTTTAGAACAGTGGACCAAAATGAGGATTAACTGCTTTAAAATCCAGAGGTTCAGAAGGATGTGTACATGTTTTGAAAGTAAAGAATTTGACACATGTTGTGAACCATATTTTTGTAGCTATGGGTTCCATTAAAGCAGAACCTGGATTGGAACATGAGAGAGCTGGGGGTTTTGGGTACTTATTTTAAGAAACTATAATGTTTGTGATGACTCCTGGAATAGTAGGACCTGATTTCAAGTGTGCTATCTCAATGAGTCATGATAAAGTCAACAGGAGAGAACTGCCGAAGGTGTAACACCTGCCCATTTCCCACCCACCCCCCCCAGTACCCAAGGGGCCAAACAGGTGAAGCAGCACTTTACCTGCACTTCCCACAATTTAGTCTACTACATTCACTGCTCGCTGTGTGGTCTCCTCTACATTGGGAAAACTAAGTGTAGACTGGATGACCACTTTGCAGAACTTCTATAGACTGCTCGCAAAATATACCCTGAGCTTCCAGTTACCAGCCACTTTAACATACCACCCTGTTCCCTGGCCAACGTCACTGTCTTAGGCTTGCTGCATTGTTCCAGTGAAGCTTAGTGCCAGTTAGAAGAACAACACCTCATTTTCGACTTGGGTACCCTGCAGCTTTCTGGACTCAATATCAAGTTCAATAATTTTAGGGCCTAAACTCTCCCATGTCCTAGCCCCCTACCCCACACACCAGGCCTTGTTATCACATAGTCTGCTATTTTGCACTGCCTATTGTTAGTCACTAACAGTCTTCATTAAAATCTATTCACCCTCCCAGCAAGATCATTATCCACTGCTTTTCTGTCCAACTGTTCTTCTCTTTCTTTGGACTCTATCCCCACCTATCATTTACTCCTGACCCTGTCCCTGCACCCTATCTTCAGCATATAAAACTTACATTTCCTAACTACGATCAGTTTTGAGAAAGGGTCATTGGACCCAAAACGTTTTCTCTTCATTGATGCTGCTAGACCTGCTGAGCTTTTCCAGCAACATTTATGTTTGTTTCTGATTTACAGCATCCACAGTTATTTTGGTTTTAATTTAGGAGAAAATGATTGCTTCCCTGAACAGTGGTGTCCACACATTAGAAATATTTCCTCAGGGATCGCCACTTCCAGACACTGGAATTATTCAGCCCAAGGCAGGACAAGATACACATAATAAGTGTTACAAGTGAACCTGGTGGTCGATGAATTTTTTTTTGTTTGTTAATGTTTGTTATGCTCTAATGCCCAGACTGTGGTCACAACATTCATCTCAGGTCTAGGGCAACTCAAATGCTGAGAAGCAATGCGAATTCCACCTGGACGGTGAAGTGCTAATGGAACTCAACTCTCTAGTACAAAGCCTGGTCTACCAATGCTGAATATTTCCACTTCCCTTTATTAATATTTTCTCTTCAAAGTTTCATACATAGGTTAACTGGAATCAAAAGGAAACTGAAGTTCAAGCCCAAATTACTATAGGCACTTGAGGGATCTTAAGATCCATTTAAAATTCACAGTTAATTGGCCGAGCTGAATATTTCATTAAAAAAAACAAAGAAATATTTTAGCTTAAGGAAAGGCAGAGCTGCAATTTCATCAAAGAAGCTACATTTCTGCTTCTGGAAGTGACTGATAATGTATAATGCTAGTGTGGAAATTGGGAACACTTAGGTGTACATCAATACCATCAGATCACATAATATTATTCAATTACCTAGGCATGTGGGCTGTCTAGAAACTTGCTCTGCATATTGCATAATCAGCAACCATGCTCCCCGTCTTTCTGATGTGCAGGCCGAGCTCTCCTGAGCTATTAGGAAGCTCAACACCCCTCAGTAGAAGCCAGCATAAACTTCACCAGTTTCTAAGCTGGTCCTCCCCCTGCATGGGTATTCGATACAGGTGACCAACAGCATGCAGATACAGTTAGATGATTAAGAACAGTTCTATCACTCCACTGTCATTCCCAATAGGGATCTGCTGAAACTGGGTTTAGCAATCAGTCTGTCATGCTCACACAGCAGAGAAACTTTTAAACTCTTTGTCAAACTTCTTGACAGATGTCTTTCCTCTGTTTCTTTCAATTGGGCACTTTAATTACGCAGCAGAATGTTTTTGTAATTCTTGGTTATCTCCACTGTACTTCAGCTGTCCTTCCCAATGCTATTGCTTCACCACATGCATCAAGCTCCCTGCAATTACACTGTCTTTTGGGCACTGTAGGATTTCTCAATCTGACAACTCAAACCGTCTCCTGTGCTAGCCAACCAGTTATTGACCCTTCAACTACAGTTTAACCCATTGTATGTTATTGAGATCCACTGGCAGGTTTTCTGAATTTATTGCTTCTGGCTTTTTCTCAGTTCTGAAAGATTTTGGGGCTTCTTTGGTTCATGATGTTATGCTACATATACGGGTATATCAAAAGCTATACATGTATGTGTCCTACAAGAGAAACAGATAAACAGATAAGTGAGTGAACAGTCTCTTCGTTTTCTATTGTCTTCTTCTGCTCCTTCTTTGATAGTGTCTCAGGGTTAAGGAAAGCTTGCTTCCACTCTGATCGGATGAGCTCTGAGATGGCTGGTGAGGCCACAGTACAATCTGTGGACTCTGCCACATGTGAAGCACTTGGTGTTTGGAGGGTGTGTTAGAATGTGATGTGTCGCAGGGTTTTTAATGTTCTTTACTGTGCCTCTGCCATTCCCTTCAAAATGAACTTTCTACAATTTGGTCTCCCATGAGTCAGCAGTGAACACAGACCATTTGGTCCGACTCGCCCGTGCCAATCAGATATCCTGAATAAATCTAGTCCCATTTTGCCAGCATTTGGCCCACTTTTTCATACACTACAGGGCAAGTGTATGAGAAAGTGGGCCAAAATGCATTGAGGGCATTCCTAAAGGTGTCCTTCTGGGAACCTCCTGAGCATAACTAAGTTCTGCATAGGGCAGCACTTCAGCAATCTTGATGTTAGGCATGAGAATGGCATGTTGCACTCAAGTAGAGCAGATTTTGAGTGATTAGCATCTCAATGCTTGGCAAGTTGTTTTGGCAGAGCATGTTGCTTTTGGAACATCTTTCCTTTCTCCATTTATAGGATAGCATGAAGGGACCACTCGTGGTACTTTGCCAGTGGTTTGCTGACTGCAAGTTATCAAAATCTCCTTTATCTGCTCCGCAATGATATGCAAACCTGGATCCTCAGCAAGGGAAACACAACAAGTCCAATCTAATGAAAACTGCAACCAAACAGGGCTGCAGCAAGCTTCATTTCACCTCCATTTCTTCATTGTTATATCACACCGCACCTCAGGCACAGAGATATAGAGAAGAAACTGATCTACCTACAACACTTTCAGTCCAAAACAAAATTGCTCCTACCTCAATCATTGAGTTTCAGTCGAGATGATACAGATGCTATTGTGTATGGTCTCACTCAGAAATGGAACTCCAGATCATCATTGACATTTTCCCTGTAGCGTATGAGAAAGTGGGCCAAATGCTGGCAAACGGGACTAGATTTATTATGGATATCTGGTCGGCATGGACGAGTTGGAACAAATGGTCTGCTACCATGCTGTACATCTCTATGACTGTATGACTTGAAAAGGTGAAGTCCTCCTCCATTTGTAAAGCTCCTTTTACAAATGCTGTCCACTCTTCCTTCACTTCAGGCGTGCCTGAACACAAGAAGACTTCACTTCACCCATGCCATTCCCCATTGATTCAGATCGACAGTGACATCCTGGGAAAATGCAGTGCTTTTCTGTGTTTTATGAGCTCCTTTTCACACAGATATCTGTAGTCTTGAAATTAATCGTCACTTCCATCATCCCAGCTCATCTGTCAGCCAAGTGAGGATATGAATATTTGACGACCAAGATATCAAATCCATGATTAAAGACATGGTTTACTGAGCAGGAGCGATCCCTGTGGTATATGTGCTATATTTTATTGTACTTCTATATCCGACGATCCATAACCAGGCTGGTGAAACAATATCCTAGAGCTGACAGCATTCCAGAATGTACTCACAGGAAAAGTTCTTGGGTAAATGAGCATTTTTGCATCCAGAGAGTGGTTTTACCTTACGCAGCAATGCTTATGTTATCCCTCAAAACAAGAGAAAGTAGGACATGGGTAACATGGCATTAAAATGTCCTATGGATGTTTATTGGAGGTCTGTTGATATTGGGTAGTACTTTTCTGTTTGTTCGACAAAAGCTGAGGCTGTTTTTGGGTAACATCAGACATAACAGTCTTGTGAAATATACCATAGCCAATGTGATTTCCTGGACGAGCTTTGATTGTTTAATATGGTTCAGGAGTAATTTTCCATGTTTTTGTTTCCATTAATATGTTTTATGCCACTTTCCTTGCCTCAAAGATTATTTGGTCTAGGTGTGCAGGGAATTCTGAGGCCCAGATTTTCAGTGGTAGCATTCTCCACTGACCACACTGAGAGCCAAGATTATAATTATGGCACTGGCCACAGCAAGAATTTCAACTCTTTAACACAGTCCTCCTTCCGTTTAGGCAGTCCCTCAAGATTGAGCATGAATTGATTCCACTCTGGTTTGATGGCTGATATGGCAATGCATAATTTGCAGCATCTTCAACATATGGGGCACGGGGATCTATAAGAATCAAGTAGATAGGTCTAGTTGGAGGTTTGAACACTTCCTCCAAAGCTACAACCTTGTTTCTGCAACCATCCAACATAGTCTTTCTTGTGTTCTGCTACGTCCCAAATATACCTCCTCCCATTTTGATTGGTCTTAAACCGTGAGTAACTGGGAATGTTTGACTTCTTCAAGAATACTTTGGGGCCAACCCTGAAGCAGTTCTGCTGTCCTTCTGGGAGTCTTCTTCCGCAGTCAAATTCTGAGTTGGGCAATTGCTTCAGGAATCTGCTGTCTGACATGTTCCAGCCCTTTGGAGCTGTTTTTCAGCGATTCACAGGTCAGATTGGGAGCGTTTGCTGTTGATGGGCTGCCCTTTTCATCATCTAATCTGGAGGCTTTCATAAGGACACCACTGGAGGTATTTCTCCTGTGTTTTGAAGTAGCTGCTGCAGATTGTTCAAGACTCTGAAACATATGGATGTGTGGAGTTCACTGCCATATGATAAACCATGATCTTAGTCTTTGGTCGGTGATCCTCATTCTCAAATACTCGTTAGATCATAGAATCCCTACAATGTGGAAACAGGCCCTTCGGCCCAACAAGTCCACACCGAATCTCAGAGCATCTTACCCAGACCCATCCCGCTATAACCCACCTAATCTACACATCCCTGAACAATTTTGGGCAATTTAGCATGGCCAATCAACCTAAACTGCACATCTTTGGACTGTGGGAGGAAACCGGAGCACCCGGAGGAAACCCACACAGACACAGGGTGAATGTGCAAACTCCACACAGACAGTCACCCAAGGCTGGCAATCAAACCTGGGTCCCTGGTGCTGTGAGGCAGCAGTGCTAACCACTGTGCCACTGTGCCGCCCCAAATGAAGGGGCGGCAGTTAACTGAAGGCTGAGCTGGCTGGGAGGTGATGATGAATTTCGTTATTCATGTCTGCCTTTACTGATGGGATTCTTCCAAGATAAAGAAAATGGACATTTTCCAAAATGCTTATTTTAAGTGATAGGGGTTGAGGGAGGTGTTTTGCTGTGTGAGCTTGTTGGAAGAGGACCTTAGCTTTCTGGGTGTTACTTGAAAACTTCTTTTTCTCAAATGTTCCAGAAAGGAGTTGAAAATGACTTGGAGCTTACTTTCTGAGGGAGCATACACACAAGAGTCATCTCAACTCTACCTCCTTAACCTTGTATGCCATTGGTAATCAGTAATCTATCAATCTCTATCTAAAGCATTTTCAAAACATCCTCCAAAGCATTTTGTGGCAGAGAATTCGAAAGTTTCCCAAACCTCAGAGACAAAATATCACATGTTGTCTCAGACCAACCTCTTTTCTCTTCAAATTGTGCCAGTGTCACGTTTTTGACTTCACAAACAGGGGGAACATTTTATTTGCATCTACCCTTTGTATCCCTTTAAGTATTCTTTAAGAATTACAATTAGAATACCTTCATTGTGACATACACTCAAATACAGATGTACAGGAGTACAGGGAAAGGTTTACAATGTCGCCTCTTACAGCACCATCTTAGGTACAATGAACCTAGATACAAATCTTAGATACAAAAAGAGGAAAATTAAAATAAAATGTTGTCATGTTATTTTACAGTGATTCATAAAATAAGTTAGAGTGAAGACAGTTAAAAGGCTAGTCATTACAGTCATACAAACGAATTACACATAAACATTACATTGCAGTAGCTGAGAATGGGGAGGTGGCCCCACTCCACTCCAAGCCTCTAGTCCGCTCCACACTGGCTTTCTGCTGTTCCAAGGTAAGTTTTCTCCAGGCCTGCTTCCCCTCGTCAACCTCTGCTCTGGGATCAGTCTCCAGGGCTTGCCAGCTGTTCCATTCCTCTCCAGGTATGTCAAAGTCATTAGTTGAAGAAAAAAAAAACACAGGAATGGTGAAAATAAAGTGAGGAAAAAAAGAAAAAGAAAGCAAAAAGAACGGGTGGAGCAGAGGACCTCTGGCAGGAGTGTCTTACTGTGTTGCCATCTTGCCACAGGAGTTTCCAGAGACATTTCGAGAGAAGCTTTAAAGAGATCACCTTTCATTCTTCAAAACTGTAGAGAATGCAGGCCCAGTTTATCCAATCTCTTTTGTTTGACAGTCCTGACTTGATAGAGGTGTACAAAATGATCAGAGGTATAGATAGAGTAGACAGCCAGAGACGTTTTCCTGGGGTGGAGGTAGCTAATATGAGGGGGCATAGTTTTAAAGTGAGTGGAGGTAGATATAGGGGAGACATCAGAGGTAGGTTCTTTACTTCAAGAGTGGTAGGGGTGTGGAATGCATTGCCGGAGAGGTGTAGTGGAGTCGGCCTCATTAGGGGCATGTAAGCAGCTATTAGATAGGCATATAGATGTATAAGGTAGGGGTGGAGGTTAGATAGACCTTAGGATTAGGGTAAAAGTTCGGCACAACATCGTGGGCCGAAGGGCCTGTACTGTGCTGTACTGTTCTATGTTCTATGTTCTGCCATCTTGCGAACAATTCTGGTGACTCCTCAGCACACTCTATCTGTGGCAATAATATATTGTTTGTGATATGATATTGTTTGCACGCAGGACACTTCAGGTGAGTCTTACCAAGTTCTTATAAAATTTATGAGGACTTTACTACTCCAGTACTCAAATCCACTTGTGATAAAGGCCAACATTCCATTAGGCTTCTTAATAATTGCGGCACCTGCATGTTATCCTCAGTGACTTATCGACAAGGACAACCTGGCCCATTTCTACATCTACACTTTGCATCCCCACATAATTGAAGAAATAATCTGCACATCAGTTTCTCCTACCAAAGTGGATAACCTCCTATTTTTCCATATTGTATTCTATCTGTCATATTCCAGCCTATTCCTCAGCCTGCCCTGAAGCTACATTACATCTTGTTCAAGGTATAACACTTAGCTTGACATCATTTCCAAATTTCAAAATATTACATTTGGTCCCTGTAGTGATTCTAACGATGTCAGCCAGCTAGACATCAGAATACGAGTCCTCTGATTGAGGCTGTTAATCTGGTCCAATCAGGGAGCCTTGACTGACATAAAAATGTGATTGCCAGGGATATTGCCACCCATGGAATGGCTGACTCAATGGGGGGCAATTGTATTGTCAAAGGCTGTGCATTTCGAAATGAAGGGTGATTGGTGACGGGTTGCCAGCTCTGAAGAGTTATTTCAGTCCCTGCATCCAAACCATCAAAATAGATTGTGAACATCTGGCCCCAAGTACAGATCCTTGCAGTACAGCACCAGTCTCAGCTTGTGAATGTGAGAATTGCTTACATATTTTTTTTATTCAGCCATGAAACGTGGGCATCACTGGCTAGGCCAGCATTTATGGCCTAATTGCCCAGAGGCAGTTTAAAAGTCAACCACCTTGCTGTGGGTCTTAGATATAGGGCAGGCCAGGTAAGGAAGGCAGTTACCTTCCCTAAAGCACATTAGTGAACCAGATGGGTTTTGCAAACAATCAACAATGGATTCATGGTCACCTTGAGTTCCAGTTTTTTTTATTGAATTCAAATTCCGCCATCTGCCATGACAGGATTCAAACCTGGGACCCCAAGGCATAACCTGGGTCTTTGGATTAATATTCTAGTGATAATACCACTAGGCCATTGCCTCACCCTTTTTAATCCTACTTTCAGGTTTCTGTCTGTTAGCCAAATATTAATTCATGCCTGTGTATTACCCCCATCTCACATGCTTTAATTTTTCTAAACAGCCATCTGTGGGGTGAATTTAATCAAAAGTTTTGAGAAAATCTAATTATACCAAGTCTATCAAATCCTGTTAATCAATTTTGCAAGCAACTTCTTCGACAAACTCCAACAAGTTCATCAAAGCATGATTTTCCATTTTCAAATCCACAATATGTCCATTCAGGTTATTATTATCCAATTTTCTATTTATCACACCTTTACAATAGATTCTCACATTTCCCGACTACAGACATCAGGCTAACAGATGATAGTTTCTTGTTTTCTTCCTCACTCCCTTCATAAATAGTCGTGTGACATTTGCTAGCTTCCAATCTGCAGAATCATTTCAGAATCTAGGCAATTTTGGAAGATAATAACCAATGCATCAACTATATCTGTAGCCATTTCATTCAACAATAAGATGTAGCATTTCAGGTGCTGGGGATTTATCAACTTTCAGCTCCATGAATTTCTCCAGCACAATGCTCTTACCGACATTAATTTCCTTCAACTCCTCATATCCCCTAGCTGCGCGATTTTCCAGTTCTAGGACCTTTTTTGGATTCTTCTCAGTAAAAACAGACAGCAAGGGCAGAACCATACAAGGGTCTGAGTCATGAGGTTATGGCTAAATGTGCGCGAGAATTGGCCAAGAAGTCTCATGATGCCTACCTCAGTGTTGGAAGCAAGTTGTGCCATCTTTTATGCTTTTCACAAGTGGCATGGCAAGACTCTTGCCAGGTAACAGTGAGATGCCAATTGATGTTATTTATTGCTTATTAACTACTTTGTTTATGGCACAGCTCACCTCATTAATATTCAGCCTCCCATCTTCCAAAACTCACCAAACAGGTTCAACATGCAGAAAACTCAACATGGAAACAACAAACCTGCTGGACTCAGCTTGTCATTTGTTCAAGGGGATTTGTATGTTGCCTGCAATCAAACTGGAGCCCAAGGTCAGATCATAGACGCTACCGCACACCAATCCCCATTTGTCCATGATAGTAAGGGTATGGGTGAGCGCTGCCTTAGTCTTTATGGGAACAAAACCCCTTCATCATGGTGTTGGGTGGTACAATGACTGTACTGAATGGGGTGGACTTTGAACAGATTTGGTAACTCGAGACTGGACATTCATGAAGCGCTGCGGGCCATCAGCAGCAGCGAAATTGTACTCCAGCACAATCTGCAACCTCGTGGCCCAACATATTCCCCACTCAACCGTTACCATCAAGCCAGGGGATCAAGTCTAGTTCAGTGGAGATTCCAGGAGGGCACGCCAGGAGCAGTACATTGCATTGTTAAAAATGAGGCATCAACCTGGTGAAGCTACCAAACAGGACTATTTGCATGCCAAACAGCAGGAAGCAGCAAATAACGAACGGAGCTAAGCAATTCAACAATCAATGGATTAGATGTAAGCTCTATCATTCTAAGATATCCATTGGTGAATGATGATGGATAATTAAACAAATCAGTGGAGGAAGAGGTTTCACATATATTCCCATCCTCAATGATAGAAGGACCCAACACATCAATGCAAAAGATAAAGCAGAAGCATTTGCAGCAAATCTTCAGCCGGAAGTGCCGAGTGGAGGATCCAACTTGGCCACCTTCAGTGGTCCCCATCATCACAGATACCAGTCTTCAAACAATTTGATTCACTCCATGTGATACCGAGAAACAGGTGGAGACAATGGATACTGTAAGGGCTCTGTCCCCTGACAATATTCTGGAAACAGGCCTGAAAATTGGGCTCCAGAGCTTGCGGCTCTCCTAGCCAAGCTGTTCATTCGTGACTGTTCAGATACTGAAGTAGTCTCTGCTCAAACGAAGCAGATTCTGGACAATATGTAGCTTTGATTTGACTTGTAGCAAGTAAAATTCATGCCACATAAATGCTAGGCAATGATCGTCTACAACAAGACAAAATGTGACTACTGTCCCTTGTCATTCAATGTTGTTGCCAACACTGATTTCCCTACATCCAACTTTCTGGGAATTAACTCCCCAAGGCCTGTTCACCATCAATAAGGCACAAGTGAGAATGGTGATGGAATAGTACCCACTTGGCTGGATGAGTGCAGCTCCAACAACAATAAAGAAATTTGACACCATCCAAGACAAAACAACCCACTCGATTGTCACCCCATTCACAAATATCCATAGCCCTTCAGGGGTGGCAGGGTGGCTCAATGGTTAGCACTGTTGCCTCATAGTGCCAGGGACATGTTCAGTTCCACCCGAGGGCAACTGTCAGTGTGGAGTTTGCATATTCTCCATGTGTCTGTGTGGGTTTCGTTCAGTTTCCTCCCATAATCCAATGGTGTGCACGTTAGGTGGATTGGCCATGGGGAATGCAGGGTTAGAGGGATATGGAGTGAAAAGGTCTGTGTCCAATGCTCTTTGGAGGGTCAGTGTGCACTCATTGGGCCAGATGGTTTGCTTCCACACTTCAGAGATTCTATGATTCAATGATTCAATGATCCAGCTCCTCCAGCTCAGTAGCAACTAAGTGTACCACCATCTACAGATGCACTGCAAAACCTCACCAAGACTCATTTGGTGCTAAAGAGTCTGAATTGGATGGACAGCAAGTATGATATTGTGAGGCTGGTGCTTTGCTGATCCTGATTTTTGTGGATAAAAGGTCTAGGAAGGATGTGTCCATTGACTATGGAGGCATCTTGGGCAGAAGAAGCAGTTCCATGTAAAACTAAGCTAGATAGCTGGTATAGCCATTCCACAATCTGTGATGGATGTTGGTGAGTCATGTTGTCAGGTACCTGCTTTGTTTTACCTGTTGATAGTTTGCACCCAGTTTCTCAACTGTTGAGTGGAAACTTGGAAGTATGATGTTAAGTTTAGTAACGAGCACTCAGTTAGGGCGCTTGAGAGTTACAAATTAGCCAGGAAGGACCTAAAGAGAGAGCTAAGAAGAGCCAGGAGGGGACATGAGAAGTCTTTGGCAGGTAGGATCAAGGAAAACCATAAAGCTTTCTATAGGTATGTCAGGATTAAAAGAATGACTAGAGTAAGATTAGGGCCAGTCAAGGACAGTAGTGGGAAGTTGTGCGTGGAGTCCGAAGAGATAGGAGAGGTGCAAAATGAGTATTTTTCATCAGTATTCACACATGAAAAAAACAATGTTGTCGAGGAGAATACTGAGATACTGGCTATTAGACTAGACGGGATTGAGGTTCATAAGGAGGAGGTGTTAGCAATTCTGGAAAGTGTGAGAATAGATAAGTCCCCAGGGCCAGATGGGATCTATCCTAGGATTCTCTGGGAAGCTAGGGAGGAGATTGCAGAGCCTTTGGCTTTGATCTTTATGTCGTCATTGTCGACATAAATAGTGCCAGAAGACAGGAGGATAGTAAATGTTGTCCCCTTGTTCAAGAAGGGGAGTAGAGACAACCCTGGTAATTATAGACCAGTGAACCTTACTTTGGTTGTGGGTAAAGTGTTGGAAAGGATTATAAGAGATAAGATTTATAATCATTTAGAAAGGAATAATTTGATTAGGGATAGTCAACACGGTTTTGTGAAGGGTAGGTCGTGCCTCACAAACCTTATTGAGTTCTTTGAGAAGGTGACTAAACAGGTGGATGAGGGTAAAGTTGTTGATGTGGTGCATATGGATTTCAGTAAAGCATTTGATAAGGTTCCCCACGGTAGGCTATTGCAGAAAATTCGGAGGCATGGGATTGAGGGTGATTTAGTGGTTTGGATCAGAAATTGGCTAGCTGTAAGAAGACAGAGGGTGGTGGTTGATGGGAAATGTTCATCCTGGAGTTTAGTTACTAGTGGTGTAACGCAAGGATCTGTTTTGGGGCCACTGCTGGTTGTCATTTTTATAAATGACCTGGATGAGGGCGTAGAAGGATGGGTTAGTAAATTTGCGGATGACACTAAAGTCAGTGGAGTTGTGGATAAGTGCAGAAGGATGCTGCAGGCTACAGAGGGACATAGATAAGCTGCAGAGCTGGGCTGAGAGGTGGAAAATGGAGTTTAATGCAGAAATGTGTGAGGTGATTCACTTTGGAAGGAGTAACAGGAATACAGAGTGCTGGGCTAATGGTAAGATTCTTGGTAGTGTGGACGAGCAGAGAGATCTCGGTGTCCAAGTGCATAGATCCCTGAAAGTTGCCACTCAGGTTGATAGGGTTGTTAAGAAGGCATACGGTGTGTTAGGTTTTATTGGTAGAGGGATTGAGTTTCGGATCCGTGAGGTCATGTTGCAGCTGTACAATACTTTGGTGCGGCCGCACTTGGAGTATTGCGTACAGTTCTGGTCACCGCATTATAGAAAGGATGTGGAAGCATCGGAAAGGGTGCAGAGGAGATTTACAAGGATGTTGCCTGGTATGGAAGGAAGGTCTTATGAAGAAAGTCTGAGGGACTTGAGGCTGTTTTCGTTAGAGAGAAGAAGGTTAAGAGGTGACTTAATAGAGACATAGAAGATGATCAGAGGATTAGATAGGGTGTACTGTGAGAGCCTTTTTCCTCGGATGGTGACGGCTAGCACGAGGGGACATAGCTTTAAATTGAGGGGTGATAGATATAGGACAGATGTCAGAGCTAGGTTCTTTACTCAGAGAGTAGTAAGGGCACGGAATGCCTTGCCCACAGCAGTTGTAGACTTGCCAACTTTAAGGGCATTTAAATGGTCGTTGGATAAACATGTGGGTGATAGTGGAATAGTGTAGGTTAGATGGGCTTCAGATTTGTTTCGCAGGTCGGCGCAACATCGAGGGCCAAAGGGCCTGTACTGTGCTGTAATGTTCTATGTTCCATGATCTATGTTCTAATAATGCAAATGACTGGAAATAAGCTTCTTGCCATTCAACATTGAAATTCTGAACTCACCATCTAAGGTCTGGTGACTTAATTGGGCGAACCTTTTGCGAGATGGAAAACCTGACTTTTGGACTCTCCCCAATTAATTCTTTTTTGCTCACTGCCAGTCTCCCTGCTCCTCATTACAAAATTCTACCCATTAAATTTACCCATCTTCCAACATCATCCCAGGAGACCACACAATAAATTGAATTGTGAAAGAAGGAACTGATATAACATGCTTAAGGGTTGGTTCAGGTCTTTGTAGATCTTGTTCTGCTTGTGCTCTATATTCCTCATAATTACCTTATGTAATACTCATGAACATACAAACCTCACATGAATTTTCAGCTGTCTAGTACAGACTGCCATCGTAACGTTTTTCTACTGATTACAATACAGGTATGCATCTTAGCCAGCCTATGAAATTTCTGGTGCAAACTATTCCAGTAGCAGAGCAATAGTTAATGTTATACGACACCTTAGGCAGCTCATGTAATTTCCGTTCCTAAAGTAACAATTCTGCTTCGGGAAAAGAGCAATTCACAATGAACATGAAGAAAAGAAGCAAGTTAAATGAGCCAAGTTGTAACATTCCTGTCTACAAGGCTTTGTGAGATGTTAAAGAGCCAGAATCTGTAGCTAACAAAGCCCTCGATCTGCTTTTGCAGATAGTCCATGCCTGTCGAATCACGGGGCAAGTTTTCTGGAAGAGAATCCAGTGTCACTTGAAAGTCTTTGATACCAGAAGGTCCTTTATTTATGACCACGTCCACCCCTGAAGTGGCAAGGTTCTGAATAGATCCCTTTAGCAGTGGACTCCATACACTGTGTTTGCTTCACTACAGCTTAGCAACATGATTGTACCAATGAAGGTAGATGCGATGGAGCTGAGTAAAGACAGACAAAATGAACATGGCACAATTTAATGTGTGGGACTAAACTAGAATATGTAAATGATGACTGGAAACACCATTGAAATCATTAACTTTTTACACTTGATGTAGAGACAGACAGTCTTCCAAGCTATTTTCACTCCAATAGAAGGTAATTTTCCAGGTTTCTGGAACTCTATAATTCATGTTTCACCCACTGACTTTTATTTCATTTTTGCCATCTCTCTGACAGTGATTTACTTCAAGATTTAAGATTAGTGATGTATTCCTAACCTTTTAGTCAAGCGGCCGGTCTTCTTTTGGATTACTCTTTTGAACTCAATGATTTGTATTCTACAGTCCTGTGCCAATCCCCAAATTGTAAATATTTCACTGCCTTTTCAAATATTACTGATTGCAACTGGAAAAGAGCTAGATGTATTCAATGTCAACAACACACGAACCAATTCATGATGCTGCTAATCTCCAATCATCTTAATGTGTGCAATCAGCTCCTGACAAAAGATTTTTTTAATAATGTGTGGTATCTTAACCTGAAAGAGCTTTCGTGGTGATTTGTACATTGTATGGATGGTTCAGAAAGCAGAAACATGAAGGAAGCACACAATTGTTAAACACTGACATGAACTTGTCACTAAAGGCTTTTCTGACTGCAACTGTGCTGGTAAGGACACATGTGGAGGACTGTATGCAGCTTTGCCCCCTTTTTAAGAAAATATATCATTTTCTTGGAGGCAGTTCAGAGAAGATTCACCAGGACAATTTCTGGTATGGAGGGTTTCTCTAGTGAGCCAAGGTTAAACAAGTTGAGACTCTACTCCCTGGAGTTCAGACGAATGAGAGGTGATCTTATTGAAACATACAGGCTTCTTAAGGTGCTTGACAGGGTAAACGCTGAGAGAATGTTTGCCTCATTTCCCTCTTAAGAGTGACACTCGGACCAGAAGCATAGCCTCAGAACAAAGGGGAGCCAACTTGAGACTGATTTGAGAAGGAAGTCCTTGGCATAGTGAACTGTGGGGGCAGAGTCCTTGCATGTAATTAGGACTGAAATAAATACATAGATTCTTGATCAGTCTGGCAACCAAGGGTTATGGGGAAAAGGCAGGAAAGTGGACATGAAGAATTTTGGATCAGCTATGTTCCTATTGAATGATGGAGCAGGCTCCAGATGCCGAATGGCTGACTCCTGTTCCTATGTTATATGGCCTTATGACAGATAAGATTCGAAGTTAGTTTGCCTTCTTTCATTGAACTATGTGGTTGCTAATAAAAATAGTTTATTTCAGGTCATTCATGGTGAAAACTGACACAACAGGAGGCTGGTGATGCCACACTTCTCAAAACTCAAAATTGACATGTAATATAAATTAATGGCAATTGTTTTGTAGATCCAATCGCAGAACACAAAGTGTGACATCAATTGGAAGGCATCAATTGGAATACCTATTGGCATTATCGGGGGACTGTTAAACCAGAGACCCAGGAATGTTCTGGGGAGCCTGCAGGTAGAATTTGAATTCAATAAAAATCTGGAATTAGGAGTCTAACGATGACCATGAAACCATTGTTGGTTTCATTAGTGTCCTTTAGGGGATGAAACTGACATCCTTACCTAGACTGAACTACATATGACTCCTGACCCACAACAATGTGGTTGACTCTTAACTCCCCCCTGGGATGGGCAATAAATGCTGGCCTGGCGAGTAATGCCCTCATCCTGTGAATTAATTTTTAAAAAATCAATAATTGCCTACTGAAAGAAATCTGTTGCATTGTATTGCATCAACATATTCGCTCACTCATAGCTTCAATTAGACTCAATTCTGCTCAAAGCCTACTCAATGAATAAGTTGATAGCTAACAGCGGTGGATATACATGGGCCTTAAACATTTGTTTCAAATGCTGGTAAATAAAATCAACATTTCCACACAGAGAATTAAGGCTGTGAGTTCTGTACATGATTTGTTAAGAATAAATATAAACAGAAGAACTCTTTATAAACACACCCACAATGTCACCCCGCACAGGCTAATCTTCTGCTCCACACACTGATCTTTCTCACTTTCGAAATGATTGTGAGAGAATCACAGGCTGGCAAAAACATAAGCAGAGAACCCTTGTGATAATGTCAAGAGCAGATTTTTTTTTCAAATCTGTGAAATAAGACAAGTGTACTAAATTATGCAATAGTATATTTTTACTGGCTGATCTTTATATAATATTTAGACTTGAAGCCCATGGGTTGAAAGAGACAGCAAAGATTCATAGAAGCAAGCAGCACAGAAAAGCCCTTCAGCCCATCAAGTCTGCATTGACATAGCTACCATTAAAATTGTGCCAATCCCAATTAAAGATACAAGCTTAGCAGAGAGAGACAGGAAACAGAGTAATGGTGGTGATTTTCGTTTTGAATCAGAGGACAGTATGTCGTGGTAGTTTCCCAGGTGCCAGCATTAGGAATATCACTTTTCTTCATATCTATTAATGACCTAGATATGATTGTGTAGGGCATAGTTTCTAACTTTAAAGATGACATAAAACATGGCAGAATTGTCTAATGTGAGGAGGACCGTGGTAAACATCAAGAAGACAGACAGCTTGACAATTGGCAGTGTTTCCAGACGATAACTACAGACCACCAATGGACCTATTGAACGTGTAATTCTAAGATATCTTTTTCAAAATGACACAAATACAGCTGAACTAACCGCAAAAGTATATCGACTGGCAGCCTGGACAGGAACTTAGAATGTCATATCTTTACAGAGTCAGGGAAAAGGTTAAATTGAAACACTAAAAAGGAAGAGTTAATGAGACGCTGACTACCCAACCATCTCCTAACAGGAGGTCATTTCCTGGAAACATATTTGCGTTTCACTTTTTCGGGGTGATACAAATAACAGAGTTAAAAGCAATCATCAAACCAAAATTGCGTATGTGTTAGTGACCTGATGTCTCAGCCTGCAAACTAGTATGCTGTGATTGTCATAGCTTTGAGAACAGCCACTAAACACCCCTGCAAAGCAGGTAAAGAATGGAATTTATCTCTTTCACTCTGATTTCTACAGGTGAGCAGTCATAGAAAGGGACCAAGAACAAGGGCTGAAAAGCCAAAAATCTTAAAATTGACAGTCAATCCTATAACTAATATCCACTCTAATGGCTGCAATACTCAACTACCCACTCTTTAAGAATGCCTCATTGATTGATCTGTATTATTTTTAACTTTAAACTTTTTTGGACCTCCCTTCTTACTCTTAATCTTTATGCATATATGTTGTATCATTGTTTCTTCTCACAGTTGGTAACTGATAAACACTCCTTCATTAACTTAAGAAGGCCTGGTTCAACTGTTTCCTTTAGAAACCTATTTTATTTGGTCTGGGAGAAAGATATCCATAAGGGACATTAAACTTGTGCAACAAACTTAAGGATGGGTGAACAATGAAGGAGAACCAGTTCATCACTTCACACCTGGGAGGATAATAATTTGGGGTGTCCCATGTGGAACTATAACAATGTGGGAAAGCTCACCCAGGGACCAGTTGTCATAATAGGCATGTGGCTACAGATGGATTATAATGCAGAGAAATGTGAAATGACACATTTTGACAAGAAGAATGAGGAGAGATAATATAAATTAACTAGGAAAGTCATTAAAAAGCCAACCTTTATAAATAGAGGCCGAGATTATGAGAGCACTGAGTTATGCTGGACCTTTATAACAGTGTTTCATCATCAACAGGACTTTTGTGTCCAGCTCTCAGCATTATACTTTAGGAAGGATGTTAAGGCATTTTAGAGAATGTAGGAAAGATTTTCAAGAATAGCACTAGGGAGGAAGAATTTCAGTTCAAAGGATAGACTGGAGAAGCTGGAGTTCTTTTCCTATGAAGAGAAGGTCCAGAGGAGATTTGATCGAGGTATTCAATATCACGAGAGATCTGGATAGAGTAGATGGTGAGAAATTGTTTCATCGACTGTCTAATTGTGTTCGGCAAAAGGACCAGCAGGCAATGACAGGAAACTATTTTTGTGTACCGATGGATTGGGAACGTGCTGCTTCAGAGTGTGGTGGAAGTGAATTCAATCATGGGATCCCAAAGAGAGTTGGATAAATACCTGAAAAGAGACAATATTCTGTGTGGAGAAGGCAGAGGAATGGAACAACTGTAGCTGCTCTTGCAAAGACTCAGTACAAGCATGTTGGGCTGAATGTGTTCCTTCTGAGTGTAACTATTCGAAACTTGCTGATTCTATAATGACACTCCCTTTTTCTTCAACTACCCTCAAAACGAACATTTTCCTTTCCATTATTATTGAGGTTTAGTTATAAATGGGCAGATCTTTAGTGGGGATCAGAGGAGTTATGGTATTTGCTACCATGAGGATGTCTGGAAGAATGATGTAGGGACAGACCTCGATTGAGATTGGGTGAACTTTGGAAGGTGGAACTACATCTGAAGATATTGAGGAAGTTGGTCAGTGATAGGTCTCTGGTGAGGGTCATAGGTATTTGATATGATACCACAGTGGAGGTGCTTGAAGGATGTTGTGGTGACATCCCTGGTGGAGCTGTGATATCCACTGTTAAATGTGTGGCAAAACCACAATAATCATGAGTTAAGAAGTGGTTGATGTCCAGACAAACAAGGAGAAGCATAGGAGTGATCAGCACATGACTCTGCACTTCATCAGTTCTTTAGAGTGTACACAATGCTAATACATTATGCCAAGCAATTTGGCACACTGTCACAGCACAAAGAAGTCATCCGTTAAACAATCAGTGATTGCATGTTCTAACTATGATGTGCTAATTTTACTCAACAGCTTATCATTTCTGGAATGAGCATGAGCCCATCGCAGCACTTTAGTGCATTTTATTCATTTTCAAACAAATCTATTGGAATAGGGTCAAAGGCTGCTTTCTTGCATTTTTATAGCTTGAGGCAAGCAACAAAGGAGCCTTGACTTACGCCATCAGATGCGGTGACAGTGAATGCTGACAGCTTGCTCATAGCCAATATTTAACACAATTTCTCAAGACACCAAATGCTTTGCAATTCAGCCCGCGTTCTGAAAAGGTGATGTTGCAGAACACATTGAAACTGCGGAATTGTAGACACATTGGACAATGCCAGCTCTTGGCAGCAAGTTGGTTTGTTTGCGCTGCTGTTGTGGACTGGCATTTATACTGCAATATTCCTTGTCTGTCTTTGCAGAGCTAAAGAGCTGTACATTTCTATTTCAAAAGCACCCCTTTCAAAACAAAATAAAATTGTTCACAATTAACTTTTCATTGCAGCATCTGATGTTGTTTTTGATGTGTTGCTGCACATTCGAAGTACATGTGACTGTCATTTGTACTAAAGAAGCTCTTTTATACCATTTGAATCATGCTTCATGTTGAGATACTCATAATTGGAGCAGACTGTCTGCTCTGCTACTATGGTTTTGTCAGAATGTCCAGCGAGATGACCTGAGGCAATTAAAGGGACGTACAACTATGAATGCGATTACCAATGGAAGAAGAAATTGCATTTACATTGCATTTTTCACAACCTCAGGATTTCCCAAAGTGGTTTGCACTTTATGAATGTTGTGATTGGTTATGTTCTTTGAAGATCCACATTCTTCTGTCGTTCCTCTGATGTGGTGAAGCATCTCATGGTCCTTCAGTAGACTGCAATCAGATAAAAACTCACAGAGCCAAAGAAAGCAAGGTGTCAAATGCCCAATCAAAGAGTGACAATTTAAAGGAAGAGAGAGGTACGCGGGTGAATTGAACTAAGGTTCTAACTGAGATGAGAGATAGTGGTGTCGTGGTTATGTCAATAGGCTAGAAATCCAGATGGTCCAATCTAATAATCTGAAGCGATGGCTTCAAATCCTATGACAGTGACTTGTAGAATTAGAATTCATTCATTAAAACCTGAAACTGGAACCTAGTTTCAGTAAAATGAATCTGTCATAAACTGTTGTGAAGACCTGGCCTGTTCACTAATGCCTTTAAGGAAAGGAAATCTGCCATCTTTACCTAGCCTGGCCTGTATGTGCCCCTCTATAGTAATATGGTTAACTCTCAGTGCATCAGAAACAGTTCAACAAGCCATTTAGACACTCAAGGGAATTTGAGTTGGGTGGCAAATGATGGCCTTGCTAGTAATACCCACGTTCCATGAAAGTCAAAGAAAAAATTAAACTTTAGTTCAATATGAAGTCTGAAAGGTTTTGTGTCAATGTGTATTAAGGTACATCTACACTGCAGCAATCAGACTCAGGCCTGAAGGCCTGATATTATGGCACATGTACAGTTAGAAACTCTTGAATGCACCTGTCATATGGAGTATGGTTTCCTCCAGCAATGCATTCCTGTGTGTGATACAGAGTACAGCCTGACCTGTTAACCATACCTTGCTTGGTCTTCCTCTTTTGTAAGCATATCCACCAGGGTCAATTTCCAATGGGAACCAATATCGAAAGAATTAATTTCATTGGAGGCAATGATAAAGAAAGCACTCGTCATGAAGGTTCATGAGAGAAATGGGCCAGAAATGAACGCTAAAGGCCATAGGATCAATCTTCTTCATGGCCATTGAAATTAACCGTTTAGGAACAAGGAGATAGCTCCCTCATCTCAGTTGTACACCTAGCGGAGTTCACGTCCTGTACATGAGCTGGATCATGGACCTTAGCATTGCTCAAGTGAATAGCACTATACCTAAAAAGATGAGTTAGTGGAATTCCTAATGAAAATGAAAAGTTTGACAAAGGGCAAGGTGTCAGTTAAATTCAGCTCACAATGCTCAGGTCAGTATCTGAGACTGTCCTTCCAGATATCTTTCCATTACAGGACACATATATGCTTCATGCAGCACCATGGATGTTCAATGCTCTGCTGCAGACTGATAGTAGGTCACTAGAAAACCTATTTGACAGAATCAAAGAATCCCTACAGTGTGGAAGCAGGCCATTTGGTCCATCGAGTCCACTCCAACCCACTGAAGAGCATCCCACCCAGACCCACACTCCCACCCTATCCCTGTAACTCCGCATTTCTTATAGCTAACCCACCTAACCTGCACATCCCTGGGCACTATGGGCAATTTAACATGGCCAATCTATGTAACCTGCATATCTTTGGACTGTGGGGGGAAATTGGAATGCCTGGAGGAAACCTATGCAGACACAGGGAGAACATGCAAACTCCACACAGAGTAATCTTCTATTCCAAAGTCTCAGGAGCAATGGTAAGACAGTAGGGGAAGAGTCTGATAAGTAGAAGGGAGGGGATGCATGAGAAACAGTAAGAACACTTCCAATATTTTCTGCATGTTTTAATGATTCCTTTGGGGAATGGTGTTTTTTTTTACTAATATTAACCTACTTTGAGCCATTATTTTAACTTGCACTATAAAGCAGGTTAAACGTCAATTTAAAGGTGAATGGGTAACTTCAATTAAGTTTGGCCCCAGCCTGCATCGCGCATTGAATTCAAGAGTAAACGTTGGCATTGAGGCTGAGAGCTGGCACAATTTAAATTATAGACTGACTGTCTGTCCTGTACCTGGATCTAACCAATGGCTTGCAATTGTAAAGTTGACATTTCTAAATACTGATTCTCAAACTAATATTTGACTCCAAACAGAAAGATTTTTATCAACTAAACTTAAGAAATAAACTTGATGTTTAAGGCAAGCTAAAGATGATATTCAACTGCAAAGAGCAAGGGGTATTTAGGGCCTAACCCAGTTGAGGAAATAATTGTTTTCCATTTTATATAGGGACTGATAGAACTAGCAATGAAACAGACAGAGTGAAGCCAAGTTGACAGTGAGTTACACACAGAATACTCTAAAACTCACATTGAGCTTCACGTTGCAGAGTGATGGGTACGTGTTGACCTGGGCAGAGGAAAACTGCCTCTTCTCTGCTTCAAATTGTGCCCAGATCTTCTGTGTTCACCTCCAGAGAGATTTCTGTGCCTTTGTGTACATAAAAATCACCACTTTTAACATCATAGCACTGCATAAATATTGTAGCAAGATAGAGGGCCAGACAATGACTATGCACTGGAGCTTGAAACAATTATCTTCCAACTCCAAGTTTAGAACCAGGCCTGAAAGCTACAACTTGCATTGCCAAAGTATCAGATTTTAGTGAACTAAAATTACCAGCTAAAGGCCCTTCTTTAAGTTGGAAATATAATTACACTGTGTTTCATTCCCCTTGCTTATTACCAGTGACACAGATGGCTTTCCAACCAAGAATACACCTTGATGCTTCTTCTAAGCTGTAGCACTGAATCTGATTGTCAATTTGCTTTGGTGCCTTCAGCTAAAATAGATCACCTACTGCCAGGTAAATAATACACATTGAATGAGGAGATGTTTTGTATTGTTGCCAGTGTATGCCACGAAAGTATTTTATAAAGCTTACTTTAACTTAAAATAATGCCGCTATGGAACTTCATGAATAGACTGGATACGCTGGTGTAATGGCAGTCATCAATCTTTGTCAGCTGTATCTATCCGTGTTTCCTTTTTCAATATGCTTTGGATCTTCTCAACAACTTTGATTATCTTTCTGAAGTGTGGCAGTTCCAGCAGGTTACAGGATTAATTCAAGATAAATATACTCAGCTATTCAAGCAAGCGCATCTGTTGACCTTATTTACTTTGATTGACACAGTGCCTGATTCGATGCCTAATCAATTCTATTTTTTCATCTTTAAGACCACAAGACGTTAAAAGCAGAAGTAGGCCATTCAGGCCATCAAGTATGCCTCATTGTTCAATGAGATTTTGGCTGATTAATAATCTTCAAGTCCACTTTCCTGCAGTTTCCCCATAACTTTTGATTCCTTTACTGATTATATATCTGTCTATCTCAACCTTGAGTGTACTGAATGATCCAGCCTCAACAGCCCTCTATGGTAAGGACGTAACAGATTTAATACTCTCTTCATCCTTAACTGGGTGAACCCTTACTCTGAGATTAATCCCTCTGGTCTTAGACTCTCCCTCAAGAGGAAACACTCTCCATCCAGTTATCCTGTCAAGAGCCCTAGGAATCTTGTATGTTTCAAAAGGATTGCCTCTCTTCCTTCTAATCTCCAATGAATATAGGTCCAAACCACTCAACCTGTCTTCATAAAATAATCCCTCTATACCAAGCTAATGAGCCTTCTCTGGTCTGCCTCCAATGATACCACATGTTTCATGAACTAAGGAGACCAAAAATGCTCACAGTATTCCAGGTGTGGTCTAACTGCCTTGTATAATTTTAGCAAGACCTCCCTATTTTTATGCTCTCTTCCCTTTGAAATAAAGGCTAATATCCCATTTGCATTCCCTATTACCTGCTGAACTTATACGCTAGATTTTTCTGATTTATGCACAGTTTCTCCCAAATACCTCTTTGACGTAACTCTCTCCAGTATTTTGTTGTTTAAGTAATAGTCAGCTCCTTTATCTTCTTTCCAAAGGGTACACTCTCACATTTTCCCACATTATATTCCATCTGCAGAATCTTTGTGTCATCACTTGCTATCCCATCTATTTTTGTGTAATCCACAAACTTGGCTACAGTACATTCAATTTCCTCATTTTAGTTAACAATATTTATTAAAAATAATTGTTGTCCCACTGCTGTGGTACTCCAGTAGTTAACGGTTGTCATCCTGAAACTGCTCCCCACTCCCCATCAAAACTTTCTATCTTGCAGTAGTTGGCCAATCTTCTATTCATGCTGATAGGCTACATTCAGTACCATGAATTCATCTGTTAATTTGTCTTACTGGCAGCAATTTTTCAAACTTCTGGAACTCCAAACATCCACTGCTTCCCCTTTTTCTAGCCCCCCTGTCACCCCCTCAAAGAATGATAAAAAATTTGTCAGGCATGGTTTCCCCTTGAAGCTATGCTGAACTATGCTTGTTTATATAATTTATTCCTAAATACTCTGCTATTACATCCTTTATAAAAGGGTCTAACATTTTCCCAATAACCGATGTCAAGCCAACTGACTGACCTATCGTTACAAAAGCAGAAATTGCTGGAGAAACTCAGCAGGTCTGGCAATATCTGTAGAGAGAAAGCACAATCAAAATTTTAAGTTCAGTGACCCTTCTTCAGAACAGCATGTACAGCATGGAAACAGACTCTTCAGTCTAACTTATCTATGCCGACCAGATATCCTAAATTAATCAAGTCTCATCTGTCAGCATTTGGCCCATATCCCTCTGAACCCTTCCTACTCATATACCCATCAAGATGCCTTTTAAATGTTGTAATTGTACCAGCCTCCACCACTTCCTCTAGCAGCTCATTCCACATACACACCCCTCTCTGTGTGAAAAAGTTGCCCCTTAGGTACCTTTTCAATCTTTCCCCTCTCACCTTAAACCTATGCCCTATAGTTTTGGATTCCCCAACCTGAAGAAAAACCTCGTGTATTTACCCTATCTATGGCCCTCATGATTTTATAAACTTCAGCCTCCGATGCTCCAGGGAAAATGGCTCCAGCCTATTCAGCCTCTCCCTATAGCTCAAACCCTCCAAGCCTGGCAACATCCTTGTAAATCTTTTCTGAACCCTTTCAAGTTTCACAACATCCTTCTTATAAGCAGGAAGACCAGAATTGCACACAGTATTCCAAAAGTGGCCTAACCAATGCCCTGTAGAGTGCAACATGGCCTCCAAACTCCTGTACTCAATGCACTGACCAATCAAGGCAAGCGTACCAAATGCCTTCTTCACTATCCTGTCTACCTGCAACTCCACTTGCAAGGAACTATGAACCTGCACTCCAAGGTCTCTTTGTTCAGCAACACTCCCCAGGACCTGACCTTATAAGCCCTCTCGTGTGAAAAATAAAATCTCACCTCACATTTGCTGCTTTTGCAACAGACTTTAAATCTCTTACTTTTTATTCTTAACCTTTGACAAATGGGAACACTTTTTACATACTCTCTAATGCGTTCGTATCAGCCCGACAATGTGAGGCCCAGAACTCGACACAATACTAAGG